>JAAWXA010000004.1:10590831-10847310 GCA_038090715.1 Florisuga fusca | reverse complement strand
CAGCCGCGGTGGGCATGGCCCTGGCCGGCTCGGCTGGGAACGTTGGGGCTGTTGCGAACGATGAGGGAGCGTTACGCGGCGCTGCGGCGGCTCTCCGTCTCCGGCCTCTCCTCCCTCGGGGCAGCGGCGGGGCGGGGGCGCTCGGCAGCCTTACCTTCTTCGGACATGGCGCACCGGGGCAGCGGAACGGGAGTTCCTCCTCGGCCGAGCAGGGCGGCGGAGCGAGACGGGTCTCCTTCAGAGGCAGGTGTGGCCGGAATGCGGCGTTGGAAACGGAAGCGGCTTCTCCGACGTGAGCAACAAACTGTTTTCAAGCAGTGCGGCTGCGCGCTGGGAACGGGGGCGCGCCTGGCAAACGGGAGCCGGGGGAAAGGAGGGGGGAGGAGGGAAGGCGGTGCCGCGCTCAGCCGCTCTCCCACCCGCTCCCCGCCTGGGCGTTGGAGGTGCGATGCTTTCGCCTTGCGGCAAAGGGCGCCGCGTTCTCCCTGCTCGTCTCGGTACCGTGGCGCTGCCACCCTCCCTGCTAGCCCAAGGCCTGACTGAGAGAGGCGGGTTCGGTTCCTTGTTGGCTCTCCCATCCCCGGGAATGATGGGAGTGCTGCCAGGCTCTCTCCGGGAGGGCAAAGCTGCGTCTATCTTGAAGGTCTGGTCTCCGTGGCTCCTCTTGGAGCTTCTTGGGTGTGCCATCCATGGTTGCAAGTCTCAGCACGCAGTCATTGTTTATCTTGCCACTCTGTCAGATTGGGGTTTGTTTCTTTGCGAACTCTTCGTTGGAATGGGAGGAATCCACTTACAAAGGAGTATTAAGGGTTGCAAAAGGTTGTCTGCAGAATTTCTAATTGTATGAAATCGGGTGTCAGAATTAGAGTTCATACAGAGACCCTGTGGGCCTCTGGGGGGGTAAAATACAGAAATTTAAGCATCACTTACCCATATTAGCAATTTTGTGCTTTTTTTTGCCTTATCCCTACCTCCTTCGTCTCGATACACCAACCTCCTTTTTTTAAAATCAGGATTGGGGGATAGGGGAGCATTGAGTAGCCTAAGGGTTTTGCTTTCCCCTAAAGCAAAGAGTTTCATTTTCCCATAAACCTTGCGATGGTGGGAGAATGCCTGAATAATAGGGAACCCAGCCAACAATGCTGTATTCAAAATCAGCTTTTTTGTTCCCCCGCCCTCCCCCTTTTTTTTTTTTTTTTTCATTTTGTATGGGTGTAAGAAAGCAATACCCGAGAAGAATAATTTGGGAACGGGTAGGTCATGGGACAGACAAGTGAAGTACCAGAGTGAGGGACAGGGAATACTGCTGGCTGTGGAAAGCAAGTACCCAGGAAAAAGATTAAAAAAGAATGATTGGATTTCAAAGGAAACAGGTTGAAGAAGTTTCTTGGATATCTCATATCCATAGTCTTGTGGGGCAGTGGTATTTGGAGGAGCTAAGAGAAGATATTTAAGAGGACTAAGAGAAGTACAATCTTTTTGGAAACGAAAGTAATTTAAAGGAGTGATCTGGTACACTTTGGAGTCTATAACATCTCTGTTCTGAGTTATGGCATGCTGGTTTAGAACATTTTATCTTGAAGATATAAAGTGGCAGGTATTCTCTATTTCTACAAATACT
Source organism: Florisuga fusca (assembly GCA_038090715.1). Lineage (NCBI taxonomy): Eukaryota > Metazoa > Chordata > Aves > Apodiformes > Trochilidae > Florisuga > Florisuga fusca. The sequence continues at coordinate 10,845,689 of JAAWXA010000004.1, read as the reverse complement.
GTTTCAGTGGCTTACTAAATATTTAGAAGGCAGGAATGGATTTGAGAAAAAAAACCTGAAGGAAGTGGAGATAGGCATGGGGTTGTTACTGGGTAAGGAATAAGTTTATAGTTAATGCATTGAATGTAGCGTCAGTTTCAGAAGGAATGAGAAAACCTGATGTTCAAATAATTTATTTTTATTGGATCAGTTTTCACATGAAATTTCCTGAAATTCATTTGCTGGCCATCTTTCCCTGTACTTATTGAATCAAATCAAATAAAAATATAAGTATACCTCCTTTGTCTGTTTCTGTAATGTCTTCATTTTGTGTTTGATACATGGTATTGTGTGATGTTGAACAGTTCAAATGCTAAGTGAAGTTGTGGACTAACTCCAGTTACACACTGGTCTTCGTAGATCCCCAGCCTTGTTTTGTGCATTAAGTTGAGAAAAGTAACAGAAATTGCAGCCTAAATTTCCATCACTTGGATTTGTTGGGTGGTTCAGCTCATTTGGCAAAGTGAAATGCACATAAACGGATCCCACTATCAGGATAATATGGTTTGGCATCAGAACCTGGAGTGTATGGTCTGCATTTTATATTCTTTGCTTTGAGTCACCTCTCAAATCATCTTCCAAAACCAAGAAAACAGTGAAAGTGGGAAGCCGATTCTAGAGAATTCTTTTCTGAGGTTCTACCATTCTTAAATGGTCACAAAGCCATTTGCTTTCATTACCCACAATGAAGAAACTATGTGAAGAGTGTCAGACTCCTACCAACTAAATTTTTAATGAATACCAAAAGGAAATACTTTTTACAAGGAGAACTTAAAAGAATAAATACTAGTCATAATATAATAGTCCTGTCCCAGCTTATTAAATATATAAAAACCTTGACCTAGAAACTGAATTCCATGTATCTACAGATTTTAAATGTACTTTTAAAATGAAAATTATTTTACATGATGATTTCTTTTTTTCTGCTTCACAGGCTTGTATCTGAACTAAGCCACTGAACCTAGATTCCTTGTCACTCAATATCAGACTTGTCAAGCCACAGGTTCAGCTATGTTACTCAATTTTCTCAATCTAAGTGAAAACCATGGTGTGAATTTTCACAGAAAACTCATTTGATAGTTTCTTATTTTGTAGATGCATTCTTTTTGAGTAATACATGGAAAAAAAAAAAAAAAAAAAGAAAAAAAGCAGCCAAAAGCCAAAACTGTCACAAAACAGTTATTAAAGGGCAAGGCTTCTCTTTGTTCAAGAGCTATTAGAGGAAAGGCTCCTTTTTCTCCTTCATTTGTACCTCACTCCTTGGTATGGAGAGTATTGTTCATAATAGGATGAGTAATCTAAATTACTCTGGTGTTCCACTCAGTTGGAATTTTGAACTTTTCGTGCCCCAGATGACAGTGTGACAAACAGAAATGTTGAGGGGGAGCAGACTTAGACTGAAGTGATAAGTGTCATCAGGCAAACTGGCTCCAAACTGAGTGGGACACCTCCTGCCTCCTGGTGATAACAGGCAACAGACTCACTTATACTTATGACAGGTCTCCTCCTGGGGAGGAAAGCTGGAAAAATTAGTTTTACCTCTATTGAGCCAACAGAAGAGCAGTGGATCATCTGCCTGGAATAGTGGGAATTTAGGAGCATGCAAGCAGCACTGAGGCTGTGATTTCATAGTCGTCCTTCACTGTCCCACCATCCTGCAGTGGGCCCTGTCCAGAATCGGAATGCCATCTTGAACAAGAAACCTTTGCCAGACACCTCTGGACCTGTAGTGGTGACTTTCTCAAACTCCATCATTCTTTTCTTTCTTGTTTGCTTTCTTACTCTTCTCTTTCTCTCTCTCTTTTTTCGTTGTATCTTTTTTGTCTCTCTCTCTCTTTTGCCACACCTTCTTATCATTTTGCTTGTGTTATTTGCCAAAGAAAATTTCATGCTTGCACCTGACCCTTGGTGGTTGGACTTTGATCTCGTGGATCCAAAATTATAAATTACATCCAACCGTAAGAATTACCTAACGAGTTCATCAAGAAGCACCATTCCCTTGGCCTTTGTTATTCTTCCTTTTGGAATGAGGGGGCAATTCCTGCCTCTCCTCTTGCCCCAGCTGGAGATGCCGGAGAATTTAAGAGGGAGGTGTAGGAGCACCTGTTTCCTGACAGGAATAGTTTATGGTTTGCAGCCTTTTTGTGAAATAATAGAAGTATTTGTGCCAGAGCTTGATAATCTTCTGTTAATGAAACTGGAAGCTACCTATTTATTGAAAATGAAAGAAAGTGCTACCACTCTCATCCATGGTGCTGTCACTGCCATAGCTGTTTTGCACAGCTCGTTGATTTATCTTCTGAGAAAACAGCAAACTTCACTGATAATGCCAACATCTTTTATAGAACAAATTACTCAACATTCAGAGTTGGTTTTCTGATTTTCCAGTTCTAGGGAAGTTTAAATGGCAACACAATGGAATCTAGTGGAAAAACCTGTATTTAGCTCCTTTACTTGCTTTGTTTTCCTAACCTTGAGCCTGTCTTCACAATACACATTCCTTACAAGTACATTTCCTCAGTTTTCTCTTTCAAGAGTACAGATTATAGGATGTAAAACCACTTCCATTCATTTAATTACTGAAGTAATTGAAGAGACATCTTTGGTCAGCAAAGCTGAATCATTAGCATTCAAGAAGTAAGGAGACCCTGTTGAAGGATTTGCGTGACATTGGGCACTAGAAAAGCTTCAGGAGGATGCTAACAGTCTGGCAGTTAAAAGTACAAATGAGACAAGATAGGTAATTAAAAAAAACTGTCAGCCTGACTTTAATCCCAGGAGACTATCAGAACAACTAATACACACTTCTGTCAACAAGTAGAGAATTAAAGGAGGGAAATATTAATGCAACCAAAAATGGGTTTGTGGAAAACAAAGTCTGGCAAGTAAGTGCCTGCAGAAATGTGGGTAGAAATCAGTACTAGGAAAGCAGCCAGGATTTGGCTGCCCTCTTCCCAGGAAAGATGCTCTCATACTGGGAGAAGATGGGTGGCTGCAATAAGGTGATCTGACCCTTTACTCAGGAGGATCCCTTGCTTCCCAGACCATTCTCATGTTACACAGAGCAGCAGACATGACCAGCAGCACTCCCAAAAGCAGGCACTAACACTCTGTTCTTCAGATCGATTCCTACACTAGTCTCCTCTCTGAAATGGCATTTCTGTTGTGGATCAATGCCTCTCTTTTTAAAGTTACATAAAAGCTCCAGCGAGAGATGGAGATTAAGACACGCCTCCCACTTGCTGGCTCAAGAGGATCCCACTGGGTTGTGTGTGGCCTGAGCTGCCAAGTCTCTGAGAACACTATGGAAAGTGTGTATAGTCAGAGTGTATAGGAAGGGGTTGAATTCAACCCCGGGGAAAAGTTCCCAAAATTTACATGTGGCACCTAAGTTTTAACACGCGTGCTTTGTTATCCTTAAAAAAACGCACCCCCAAACCCCATAACTCCCCCCATGCATGCTTATATATGGTCTTTATATATATCTGCACAGCATGGTGGGATGCTTTGCTGAGAAGCAGGATAGTACAACCTGAGAATCACTTTTTACACAGTGATACTAATTATAGTATCTAGTTTATACTATTTCTGAGTGCACCCAATGGTAGTATGTATAGATTTTACAGACTTTAAAAAGTTGCTATCTTCACACATATTACAAATAGTTACAATAATTTCAGATTGTATATATAAAAAATTATTTTGTGGCTATATTTTGTGGCTATATTGTGGCTATATTTTGTGTAGTCTAATGTTTCAGCTCCTCTCCCATTGAGCATGAAAAAAAAATACACAGGCTTACAGTGGGCAGATGACAACCAGTTCATTTTTGCCTCTATGGGCTAAGCTCTTCCTACAGATCTTGCTTATCTGTATTTCTAGATTGGGAAAGACACAAAATCCAAGAGTAAATGATCTACATAATCAGTAACTGCTTGACCATCTGGTTAAAACAAAAGTTTCACGAACTGATTTTCACTTAGAGACCACCCTAGGATCACACCTATTGTGCCAGTCCTCCTATCCTTGTGAACCATGACTGCAGATAGCCCTCCAGCATTCCCCAAAACTGATTATTTTCCATGCGCTCTAAGGCATCAGACCTGCATATTTCAGCTTTTTTTTCCATACACATTTTTACAGACACTCAGTACAGTGTTGCAAAACTACTGACAAAATGACAGCTGAAACCAAAGTTTCATGAAGCTCATCTTCCCTTCCCCTTTCCTTCAGGTATGTAATTTTCAAAGAGACATGCAGGGGCTATCATTAAAGCCTCTTAGCTTCCACATCCTGACTTCTCAGCCTCCTAATAACTGAACCTTTTTAAAATAGTGATCTCACTTCGAAGTTGGTGTTCATAATTTATTGTCTGCCTTTTGCCAACAGCCTGCTTTATCTGGTATCTTCAGTCACTGGGTTCTCTGAGTGAGAATCTCTGAAGTCTTGCAGTTTGGGTTTTTTTTCCAGATGCTGATGAAAGAGCAGTCTTCCCACTATTATTCATCTTCTCTTCCTTTCTCTTACCTTTTTCTCACATGTTAAATACCTGGGCAAATTCATCATTCTTTATATTCTGGCAAATTGCACTCATGGGGAAAACTCCGCTTAAAGTAAATGACAGTTTGGATACAGATTTCCCTTTACTCAGTTTGTAACAAAATTAAGATGAAGAGAAAACATGATTAAATGGTTTGAAACGCTTAATTCACTGAGACTTTACCCTCAGAAATAGCATTTTTGTCGACTGTAGACAAGACTTCACATTTCATTACAAGAAAGTTAAGAGAGGAGTTGTGATTTAATAGCAGTCACGTTTATTTGCAGTTTCTATACACACTTTCTAGGTAATCAAACTTTTCCAACACATTTTTTGAGAGGGGTTCACAATGAAACTGTCACTGTTTTTACTAAAAATAAATACAAGACTTAAAGTGTTGCACAGCTCTAAAATATACAAAGGCTTGGATTTAATGTAAACTTTGAAAACATTTTACAAAAGAAACCATCTTTGCAACAATTTAAAAAGTTTGTATTTACAAATATTACAAAAATACAAAATGGATGCAAGTCCATAAACCATTGTCTTTTCTGCCAGCATGAACTGGTGCTAGTACCAAAATAGTTACACTGTAACCTTCTTAATTTTTTTTTTTTAAATTCTTTTAAGTCATAACCTACAGTATTTCTCTATCTGCCACCATTGCAGCAAATGCACTCAATCACTGACCTTTGGCAAAAAGCAAACATATGCTTTATTTGCTACAACTATTCCATGTCCTCTATGCTGCCACAACAAAAAAACAAAACAAAACAAAAACAAAAACAAACAAACAAAAAAAACCAAAACAAAAAAAAACCAAAAGAGGGAAGATGTTATTTTTCAGAACACACAGCTGTATAACTTCAGAAATTATTTCTGTAGCATCAGTGCAAACAACAGAACAGTAAGTTGAAATGTTGAAATGAGGGTTCAGCAGTTACCTGATGTATGTGCTCCACCCTGTCACAAGAACTTGTCCTCTGGTGCCTTAATGGCACATCTGCAGCACTACAGGGGTCCCCGCCATTCGCTGCCCTCTAGCTCCCAAGTTTGTTATAAACTTTTTTTTTTTTCATAGTGGAATTAGAGTCTGCCTTTATTTAGGTTTCAGTCTGCTAAATACAAACTAGGAAATTAAACAAAAGAAGTAAGACTATATTTTAACTGGATTTTTCTGTGGCTGTTTTGTATTTGAAGTATTGCCGCCCCATTCCAGTCAAAAATATTTTCTAGTTTATATATATATATTTCCTTATGTTGTCTATGAAATCACTGATTCGTAGTAAAAAGTGGTCTCATCAAGGTCAATTCAGCTGTATTTGCTTTATGATTTTGAATTATTATTTAAATCCAAACTATTATACATATTTCGAAAGTGCTTCTGTTAAAATTTTTAAGGAAAATGACTGAAGATGACAAACTAAGGATTTTCTGACTAATATGTAAACTTCCTCTACTCATGTTCTCCAGAAAGGTGTTTGTCATATGCTAGGTTTTTCCTCTTGAAACATTCTCATTCATTCACTTCACTTGTATTCAGACTTATTTGCTTAACCAATCTACTAACGTGATTAGTCTTTGTTTCCAAAACTCTGCTCCCATTAACTTTTTGAAAACAATTTTAGACAAAGATTACTTAAACTTCCTGAATTTGCAGTCCTTCAGCTGAGGGACCACTCCTCCTCCCAACACACATCCACATGCACAGAGACTCCACCTCACACACCAAACACAACCAGGCTACACAGGAGAATGGTAAGAAACCCTGAATGCTATTTTTCTTGTGCTAAGTGCTACACAAAATCAAATGTGAACCTTATGGGAAATAACATTCAGGATCTGTGAAACCATTCTGACTTGCTCAGACTCTTTAAAATAACAAGAGTTTTAGGTAGAGCCTTCCTCTTTAAAACACTCTCTGCCCGCTTTTAAAAACTCTCAGCTTTATGCATTACATGATTAAAAGCAAAAAAAACTAGTAAAAACCCATTTCACACATCCCATTTCCCTATCCTTTACCTATGCTTAAAGCCAGCTTTTAGTTGATTTCTTTAGTACCAAAGTACACGCTTTCTGCCATGCTATTTGACCTGTCCTACTGCATACCATATTCCTCCTCGCACTATTTTCTCATCACTAACTTTTCCTATACTCCAGACCATATCCTATGGCAACCAACACCACCTGCATCAATTTTGGACAAAGAGGGCCTTCTTCTCCAAGTAGCACAGACAGGGCTCCAGCAAGGGAAACCATGGTGGCCCCAAGGAGAATGAGGCCTGTTGTTTTTATTCTGTTTGAAAATTAAAAGTACAAAGCAACTCACGGGTTAAATTCTAAAAGTACATGTTCTTGCAGGTTTAAGATGAGAAAATTCAAGTAACTTCAAGTAATTTCAGCTTTTATTTCCCTGCCTTCATTTGTATCAAAGCAGCTGCTTTGATTTATCTTCTTTCCCACCCCACCCCAGTCCCCCACCCTGTCCCTCATTTCTTTTAAACCCAGACAAGATCCCAACTCTATGTGGCTGGCACAATGAACCAGAGCTTTCCCCTTCTCAGCTCAGCAATGATTATAAATAATGCTTACACATACCTATTTCCCAGCTACGTTTTCACAGTGTCATTTTGTAAATACTTAGGTAGCATGAATCTCATCAGCACAAAGAGAAAGCTTCACTGAAAACTCATTGCAGATATTTACTGATAAATTGAAAGCGCTTCTTGCATGCTTATAATTTATTTGTTTCCTTTACGATCCAGAAACTAATTGTGTTTAAAGATTATAGTTACCAGGTTATGACCATGTTACGTATCCCAATATTCTAATAGGAATATGAAACTTAAGTAGTATTTCTTCTTGCATCTCTCCTCTCTGAAGTGATCCCTGCTAGAATAAAGGCCCAGGGGACTCTGTGGGATGGGACCCTTTGGGGCTTTGCATCAGACATGAACTTGTTCTGTCAGAAGCACACTTGCCTTACCCACCAATCCTCACTGTAACCCTCCCAGCTGTGCTTTCCAGTTAGCTTTGTTGGAGCTGCCTTAGAAAGACAAATGGTTACTTTAATCCCATTGCAGTGAGCCTTTCCATTTCATTAGATAAAGTGGAGAATTCCTCCTTTCCACTGCTAAATATTGTCCTTCAGGCTTGTCAGACTGAAAGTGGTTACTGGTGGCCATATGAACTTTTTGTTTGATATGAAATGGTATTCACAGAATACAGTTATTACATTGGACTTCTTTTGTCTTGTATAAACAAAGTTGTTATGCAGTAAATTGTTTGCCACATGTCCGCTTTTTTGATAATTCTATTTACAAATTTTTATCAAAAATATGGTATTTACATATGTTTTGTTTATTTCTTCTAAATTTTGTTTCATTTCATTTTAGCGTAGAAAAATACCAATCCTCAAGAAGATTTTCTTTTTTTTTTTTCCTTTTTTTATTTTTTTATTTCCTCCCTAGGGAAACACTACAGTGAGGGATTTGTTCCTAGATGGGCAGCTTCTGGAAACAAAAAACAACTAAAAGTCACTTTTAACTCTGGAAAGTGTATAACCTTTAAATCTACAGTGACAACGGAAATGAGGGTAGGAAAAGCAAATGAAGCTAAAAGAAAACAGAGCAGATATTCCGTATCTTCCTACTTCAGAAAAATGTAATGTAATAAATAGCTACAGCTGTAGTCCTCTGTTTCCCCAGTGTCTTGCAAACACAAACACATTTAAGCATCGATAGTGCCCTGCAATCTTTTTCTTTTCTGTTTTTGTTTTTTTTGTTTGTTTGTTTTTTGTTTTGTTGGACTGCTACAGCATTGGCCTCTTATATTCACATCCATACAGAGCCCAGGTGGTGTGTGTTGGCAGCCTGGCCCTGGCACCTGTGCAGCCTATGTTGAGCTCTGAGAAGACCGATCGTCGTGGGGACTGCCGTCCGAGTTCTCCGTCTCTCCCTCGGAGATGGCCTGCATGGGGGTGTTGTACAGCCTGCAGCGCACGCTGTACCGGCTGCTGCTGGCTGCTGGGGGTGCCCTGGAACGCCCCACTCTTGATGATGCTGACATAGGAAAGCTCTTGGAGGAGAATCCTTCTGCATTGACCCTGGGGGAGCAAGGGGAGAGAGGGGAAGACGCATCGGGGCTCACTGCGGGAGGAGACTCATCTAGGCTTTGAGGGGCATCTGCTGTCAGCTCTCCGGGTGACTTGGGCAAAATAGGGCTTTTCAGAATTTCCGTGGCAGACATCCTGTAGCTGGAATCGGAACGGCTGCCCTTTTTAAGGAGCAGCAGTTTAAACTCCTCGTTGGATGTGTTGGATTTTTTGGCGTTCCTGTAGATGAGCCCAGGGGACCTCTGGCTGCTTATGGGAGTGCCCACACTGCTGGATGGTGGCACGTTGCTGGTAGGGAACGTGCTGCTGGCAGGGCCTTGGCTGCTAGTCCCAGATGAAGCTCTCAATCTGTTTCTTACAGAAAGGTCTCCAGAATCCTTTCTTCCAAGAACTTTCCTTTTTGATCTGCAAAAGCCACAAAGGAACAAGTGTTTGCTTCATACATTATCTTTGCAGAGTAATATTAATGCTGGTCAGATTGACTGTGCTTTCATACTAGCTAGAGTTCTCCTTGTCCCTCTCTCTACTATCAGGGGCTGGAAGTGACTGATGGCACATTAAGCCATGATAGCTTTTGTGAAATAAGTGAAGCACTGAGCCACAGAGTCCCACTCAACCTCAGCCAGCTCTTCTGCAACAGAGCATAAACAACCAACTCTTTATAAAGAGGACTAGGCTATATGGAGTCTTACGTAATAGTAATAGTGTAACCTATCCAATATGAGAAATACATAATTTGAGCTGAATACAAAATATTCCAAAATGGAGGAGATGCCTTCTCATCATCCTTGCTACAATGACTCAGTCACCACCCTAGAGCTGGTGGGCAGAAGGCAGGAACACTTGCAGGCCGCTTTCTTTGAAGAGAAGGATGTTTATTAGAGAGAATGGCCCGATGTTAACTGCAAAGCATCCTACACATGCCATGAAGATACTTAAGAGTGTACACCAGGCTGTAATAAGCATCTTTTAAAAGCTGCTTTTTAGAAAACTAAACTCAATAAAGTAAGAAGGTAGTTTCAAGACAAGACATAACCATTGAATAACCATCCTACAGCTACCATTAGTGGGTAACTGTGCAGGGCTGCATGTTACCATTCCCCGTTGCTGCAAGGTTAGGTCACCTGTGAATGACTGCAAACAGATCTTCGGTGGTGCGGGGTTTGTTTGGAGACACAAAGACATCCTCAGCATCAGCCTGCAACTCCTCACTCAGCGGAGACATGAGGGACTCATCGCTTGGAGAAGACTCTTAAACAAGGGAAGAGGCCACACTATGAGTCAGACCCCACCACCCTTCGCACCAGCTCCCTTCACAACTGAGAGGCCAGTCCCACCATGCAGACTTTAAACATCATGTACATTGCATGCTGGAGCCCATAAAGGGGGCACTACTCAGGCCTGAAACTGGGATCTCCTGTTTACTGGGCAGCAGTGATAATAAGGCTCCTCTGTACACAGGGTTAGTGCTCCACCCTTTTCTCTTTGGTTGAAATGCAGCACAAGGGAGAATATAAATATCAAAGAACTACACGCTACACTGATAAATATTTCTGGGCCGACTGGCCAGCTAGCAGGTTGGAGCCAATCTGTATTGAAACTCAGAGAGGAATGCCAGTTTGCAGCTCCATCCTGTTTTTCGAATCCACCACCAGTAACGTGCAAAGCAGCATGACTAGGTATAAACCAGAAAAGGTTCACAACTCACCTTTCAGTGAAGGCTCTTCCACGTTGCCCATCATCTCCTCCACCCTGCCATCATCTGAGGCACTTTTGGTTGGGATACCTGATGCAATATTGTCTTCCTGCTTGCAAATCGCTTCGCCGAGTGAATTCACTGCTGCAGTCTCTACTTCGTAGCAGATATTCCCAGGCACATCGTGGCTTACATCGGGTTGGTGCTTAAGCTGATCGCTGATGGCTGCTCCCTCCACCTGACCTGGGCTTTCACCTTCAGGCCCAGCTTCCAGCCTCCCCTCACCACCTGTGGAGGGCTCTGGCTGAGCCTGTGCTTGCTGAGTGTCTTGCTCTGTTTCTGCTCCCTGGCCGGGTCTCTTTGCTTCGTCATCACCCGTGAAGACAGATGAGCCCTTGTGAAACCTATCTGCAGAGATGGCCCAAGTTTGATTTAGAGTGCTTTCTGGCAAGCACTCAGTGGCCAGGTGTGTTTGATCCTTCCCAGGTTTGATTTCAACCAGACCCTGGCTGCCTGAAGTTACAGCTTCTTGCTCACAACTATTCTGCCCACTGAAAGAAGAGCTTTTCTCTAAAGGTGGCTTGCTGGGGCCCCCTTCTGCTGTGGAAGCATCAATGTACGACATTATGGCCTCCTCTGTGGAGTACTGGCGCGATATTGGCTTCTTAGCTAAGAGCGGCCTCATTTTGCCTGGAGAAACATCGGTTGCCATCAAGGTGGTCTCCTGTATGCACAGCAGGTCTGGGGTGCTGCCTTTCTGTTTCCCTCCTTCGGGCTTGTTGACTGCCCGGAGGTGGACAGACTTGAGAACAGAGGGTGTGATGGCGAGGGCAGAGGGAGGGCTGGGATGCAGGGCCTCCCCCATTGCACTCTGCTTGCTGTGGCTGAAGGCATGCAGCTGGTGCCGGTGAGCGAAGGGCTTGCTCAAGACGTTGTGAAGAGCACTTAGGTCGAGGTGAGTAGGAGGTATAATCGGCAGTTCGAGGTCTTTGCTCACTGAGGCGGTGCCGTCTTTTGAGAGCGGCTGCTGCAGTGATGACTTCCTCTCCGGTACTTTCGGCTTCCTCTTGCTCCCCCCTGGAGACAAGGGTCCCGAAAAGAAAGCAGTCGGAAAAGAAGAGGTGGGCGTCTCTGACTGGCTGGAGTACCCACTGGAGGGTGAGGCCAACCCTGCCAGCTTCTCAGGGGAGGCCAGCTTAAATTCGTTATCGACGGAGGGGAGGGATGGGGTGGTGGCTCGTGACCCGGACTGGGACGTCTGGGATTCAGAGCTCTCTGGTGACTTGATGCACTCTATGACTGTAGTACCCGTAGCGGTGCTTGAATTGGACAAGGACCTGTAAGGATCGCTGGATTTCAAGTCGTTCAGAAGCCAGAGGTCTGCATAGTGAGGTTGTTCAGCACCTTCATCTTTAAAAGAGGGGATATCGGCAGTGTCGAATGGAGTGTCTTTTAACCCACTATCACCCTGATTTGCCCAGGGGAGCTCCTGCTTGGCCGGTAGGCTGGGGCCTTCCACTCGGGAAGGTGTGTTTGAAAACTCAAGGGGCAGCTTCATCTCCCTGGCAGTGTGAGAAACATGCTGCCCACCACCGATCTTTGGTTCTTTCTTGTCAGGAAAGTCGGCGCTGTCCTCCGATTTCCTCAAAGATGAGCTGCGTTTTGGTGGGGTTGGCTTTGCCTTTGGTTTCTTCAGTGAGATGCACTGCCTTCCCTGCCTCCTGTGACTCACACACTCCTGCCAGGTGCAGTCAGCCAGGCTGGAGGTCACACTCCCGGTCTGGCCGCTCTCAGAGCCCATGGCTGCATAGTTGCAAATATAGCTTTTATTACCCTTGAGACCACAGTCAAAGTGCATGGAGGTATAGTATCCCTCAGTATCCACAGAGAAGTGTGAGCTCGTGTCTGCTTTGTCAGAGGGGCTCTTTTCGAGAAAGCTGTCGTAGGTGGCCATGCTGGTGAAGCTGGGGCACCCCAGGCTGTCTGCCTTTGGGCGCTCAGGGCTGAAGTCCTGGCGACAGGAAGCATCATGGTGATGGTGCAGGTAGTTCCACTCACTATCGCTTGTGTTGCTGTTGTTGGGGTCATCCAGTAAATCTGCCACAGTGGAGGTGAAGGAGCTCGCCCTATGGCCTCTGACCTTGTCTGTGTGCTCACCAAACTGCTCTGTGATGAAGACACTGGAGTCCTCGTTGGCATTGGGAGCGGTGTTGAGCGAGAGCTCGGAGTCACAGTGCGAAGAGCCCGTCAGTGGCGGAGAGGCGGCAGGAGGAATGGTTTCAGACGTCTGAGAGGGACACGTGGAGCTGCTTCCACTCCAGTTGCCACTGGAAGACTGGTGGTCTTCTTTCTGGTCCATGTGGCTACTAAGCAAGACTCCTGCTGTGGAGATAGAGTGAATGGGGCTCCCAAAGGTGTCTGAGTTAGATGAAATCTCGCAGCTGCCCGAATCGGCCATCCTTGACAGTCGTGACCTCCCCCTGTCACCGATGCTGTGTTCGGGGCTGTGCAGGTGCTGAGGACAAGTTAAACCAATGGGCTGACGCTCTTGTGAACCCTGCTTGCCCAAGACCTCCTTCCCCTTTTTTGGGACTCTCTCCTGACCAGCTAGGAAATGCTCTGCTTCATAGCCTGCATCCTTGGTGGTGGCATCCTGATGGCCCTCCGTGGCCCGGGCACCCTCACGAGGAAGGCTGCGTGAGCGGATGCGGTTGCTGACAGCGGCAGCGAAGACGGCATCCCCGTTGTCTGCCAGCACCAAGATGTTGCCGGCAGAGTGGGAGAGGGAGGCAACAATGCTCTGCCCTCTCTGGGCACGGATCCGCCTCCGGGAGGGAGCAGCGATCAGGATTTCTTCCGTCTGGCACTCCGAGTCCCGGGTCCCCAACCTCCTGCCAGAGCCGGAGAAGTCCGGGTTTGCGTGCACAATCACATTGCGCTCTCTCGCCACCGGCGACTCATCTGAATCTAGGACACACGGAAAGCCGGGTGAGTAGGAGGCAGCTCCACGTTTCCTGGCGCGAGACGACCCGCGGAGCAACCCAAGAAGCATTATCTGCTGTATTCTTTCTTTTTAAATCTTGCTGAGCATTGGACCAAATTTAACTTTGTTGTAAAGAGTACATAAGGAAGACCTCATCCTGGTGAGGTAGGGAAATTCTCCTAGTCCTGCAATGTGATTTCTGTTCTCCTATTTCTGCAAGGTGATCTCACACAGACTTGATCTTGCTGTCGTAAATATTAAGATAAATATTAAGGTTTCATGTTTTTTTGCCACTATATCAACTAGTTAAAGGCAGCTTTTAGGAGTGGATGCTGGGCAAAACACTCCTTCAGCATCTAAAAATAATTCTATTTTGGCTATCTGTCTTTTCAGAATTGCCATTATCTGCTTCTTTACTACCAAGAATATTTTCAAGGCAACAGGATCTTTCTTTCATAGGTTCTCTGGTTGCTTATTCCCCATGATAAACACATTCCTTCTGATTCCCATCAAGTTTCACGGCAACGGACCGAGATAACACAGCCATCTTCTGGTACAGATGAACATTAAGAAACAATGATCCTGTTAGTTTCATTTTGCATTAATACAATTTTAAAATGGATTTGCCCTCAACAGAGTTGCTTCTAATTTACCTCAGACAAAAACTGAGGTAAGAAATTCCATTTCAGGAAAATATCCTTGGTAGCAAAGAATGGAAGCGAGGAGTCAAAGACGAGCGTGATGAATAAAAGGAATATTTAGCAAAGTTTCTTGCAGGGTACCAGCAGCTGTCTCTAAGGCGGATATCCAGCTGCACATCTGAGTGAGTTATCTGGCTGTTGTGACAGCTCATCATCACTTTGCTGAGCAACATCTGTCAGTTCTTTTCCTTAAGCTCCCTTCACGCAAGAAAAAACTTTCACTTCATCTAGTTACTTTTTATGCACGTAACTATGGGTTCATAACAAAAATAAAATGGAAAAAAAAAAAAAAAAAAAAGAACTGATTAACATTTACACAATAAGAGCTGAACACGTACATCTATATTACTCGGTAAGGCCCCCAGTCCATCAAGGCCATATGGAGTAATATAGCTTTGCTTACTGTAGTAAATAAAAACAAAACAAAACAAAACACATCATTCCCAAACTCCACAACCATGTACGCTTTTGAGGTTTTGTTTCTTTTGAAGGCTGACTACCACCTCATATCCCTGCAATTTAAGTTGGTTAGAATGCTATCTACGGAAGATTTGTATTTATACTACACCTATTTCTTGTTGCACTCTTCTGGGGATGCCAGAGATGGTTTTCCTCCTCCTCAACTTTCGTCTCCGCTGTAGTACAGATTGTGAATGAACAAGAGAGCAGCGTATACTAGCCTCTCTGTCAAAACCAACTCCTGCAACCCATAAATAGGTCTCATTAGCCTTTAGAAATAGTAAACAAATTTTCATGGCTGGAACACAGTGGAGGTATGTGAGCTTGGATTAAGCCTGTGAATAAACATAAGGGAGCCCTTATGTAGCTCTTATGTAAATTATATCACAGTATATCACAGTTTTGAATCTAATTCCAGCTCCCCCTCAGCAGCCTGGTCTGCCAAAAATAACAGAAGGAGTAAAAGAAAAAAAATAAAGAAAAGAAAATCAGGAAGGAAAATAGAGTTGAGAGCTCTTGGTAACAGGGCATCTTTCTTATAGCTGTTTATCCATCTGTCATAGGGACAATGACAGTAACTTGTCTGCAAAGAGTAATCTGCTCAGCTATAGCCTGACTTATTTTAAGCAACTAAGCGTAAGAAAACAATTTAAGGTTGTAATGCCATATTGCAGTAGTTGGGCGCTTCTTAGGAGACCAATATGCCAAGGGGGCTAACATTTCAAAAAGGAAGGAGACAGCTAAAATGGGGCCAAGTCCCGGTACAAGTTTAGAGAGCATTCTTCGTGACGATCACACGCGGCCAAGGGTAAGATAAATGGGCAGCTGCTGTTTATTTGTGTGCATCAGTAAGTGGCCTGATTTTCTCAAGCAGGCAGCATGGATCCTATGGATGCATGAGAGTCTGCTCTGGGAATCGGGTCATGCAGTTAATCAAAATCCTCAGTTTGGATTTCAGAGCCCATGTTCATGTGCACACTTGTTTACGACCATGGTCACAGAGAATAGGCAGGAGTTCCTCATTTTCTGTATGTTTCCATGGCATTAGCATGGGGAAGTGTCTTTCACTGTGCTTTTTTACACCGTGTTGTCAAAATAGAGGCGGCCACTGACAAGACCCACCAGAAAACCAGTGCCCATCTGTGCTGGCTTGTAACACATACTGTACACCCATACTCTCTAAAGTTGGCGTGGGACAGGTTGGAAAAATGTGCCAGGTCCGTAAAAACACTAACATAAGGATCACTGGTACAGTGGTTTGTAATCTTAAGAAAAAGAAACAAACTAAATCAAACAAAAGGAAAACAAAAAACTCCTGATAAGAAGCTCTATTTAAATAGCGTATAATTATAGAAAACATAATTATACACAGACATACACATACATATTACACTACATAACAATGTAAAACATTAAAAAGTAACTTTCTTGTAAAAGTTCTTCTTGAAATGTACTACAGTGAAATAGAGGCTTCAGACAGATGTCCTGTAACCACCAATGCCCCTGGAATAAGCAGAGGAAGAACTTTCTTTAATATGGAACAAAAGTGCTGTAATCTCCAACAACAGTAATTTTCAAAAAAGTGAACATTTCTCAGGGTTGGGAGAAGCTTAAAAAAAAACCAAAACAAAAACAGAGAACTGAAAGCAAACTCTTTGGGAAAATAAGTAAATAAATAAATTAATAATAATAAAAAAAATCAGCATCATTGCTGGTTTTCCAGCAACTGTGAGTTAGCCGAACATGCTCTGAGTGCCAGATGCACAGGGGTCATCTCTGAGAGGAAAGTGGAAGAGGGTATATCCTCCCCGTGACGCATACAAATTATTCCCATTAGTGCTAATGAGAATGATACACATAAACATCCAGAAGATTACATACCATTCTTGATCTGTAAAACTGATCAGTGGAAATTTGGTTCCAATGTATGGCAGGTGGACTCTAGGCAAAAATGGCTATTACTGGAAAAGTTAACATCGGTCCCAGACCTAACTCTCCTCTGAACTGCATTAGGTGACATTAGCCATTTTAGAAAGCCTACACCAGTTAAGAGTCCTACACTGAATCTAGAAAAGCATCTTTTTAACACCAGCTTTACCTCATGGAAATGTACCACGCTATCTATTGCTTTCTGCAGGGATTTTTATTGGCAGTGCCCAGCCTGTGACCTTGAGCAGCCAGTTCCCAACTTCCAGCCCAGCAGGGTCTATGCAGGCAGCTCTGCTGGCCATAGCTAGCCAGAAGCACCATCCTAGTGGTGGGGGCACCCACTCCTGAATGCCACCTCCCTGGGTGGGCAGAGCTGGCAGCACCCTGCAGTGTCACCTCTGTTGCCAGGGCAGAGGGGAGCCAGGACCACACTGCTGTCACCAGGAGGATGCATACAGCTGATGGTGGAGCAGATGGGGACTTGTCACTGTGACACTGCAAGCCCAAAAGCCCAGAGCCTCTCATCTGGAGGCTGAAGCTGGACTGTGGGCATACAGCCCTCCCCAGCATCATGGTGAGACTTGCAGCCTGTCTTTCAGGAAGGTCAGGCATGGCTGATAGACATGGGAAAGAGCAAAGGGATGTGAGGGGCTCTGACCTCTCCCCCAGCCCCCCAGGCACTGGGAAAATCGAATTAATTTCATATATTTTCTCTGGGGAATGAAGGCTAACTGAAAGCTCCCTACTTTTTTCCTTCATAGTTTATATTCAACTCTAAAACCATGGAAGTCAGCCCACTTTATGCTCTTACGTTAATCAAAACTCAGTGTGAAATATTATTGAGGAAAACTCAGATCAACTTTATGTTTACCATAGCCCTCTGGAAGGAGAGAAAGAGAAAAAGAGAAAGAGAAAAACAGCCTGATTTTCGATTCTGGAAATTAGTTATCTATCACATATAATAAGTGACATACTTGCTGCTTCTATAAACAAGTTCTTCCTCAGACAAATCTAGCCAACTCTATTCAAATGTTATAGAAATAAAAGAAAATGCCGTTACTATACCTTCAGCATAGCTGCATGTAAAGAGATCTCAGAGCGATGGTTTGCATGCTACACAGTCATGCCTTGCATGTTTAAAGCATTGCAAATAGTAGCCTACATTCTCTAGTTTCTCTTCTCCTGCTACACATGATAATCATATGATTAATTTTGGTGGCTTTCTGCATTATTTCAGTCAGCTACATTGAAAAAGTTATTTGAGGTCTTTGTAAATACAGACTGTAGGTTACATACACAACAAAAGTACATTGTTTATACAGGGGACCAGTGTTTTGTTACACTGTATAACATGACTCTGAAAATACCGGACAAATTAATCCTACATGCGGCTTCAGTGATTCCAGCGGTCACGCATGAGGGATGAATTTAGCCCACTGTCTTCAGAAACCAAATCCTCAAGATAGGGTCTTTGCCCCCAGACTGCACAATCCCATGCCTTCAAATAAATTAAACAAAATAAGTACTTGATCTCCCTTGAACCATGCAATAAATAAATAAATAAATAAATAAAAAGAAATAGAAGAGATTTGTACCAGTGACATTGATGGGGATAATGCAAGAAGAAATCACTTGGGCATCTTGTTTCATTTTCTCCTCTGGAGTTGGGAGAGGTAGTGCTTTACTCCAATTGGTTTGTTTATCCAGTGTAGAAGGGATATTATGTATTGGATTTTTCGGCCTCTGCCCTAACATGACATCTGTATCTTCGTCCTCTGGTGGATGGGACTGCAAATGAATACATTCAAAATCAGTGTCTCCCACTCAGACACAGGAGGCTAATTTTGAAACAAAGCAGACACACAGATCATAAATCAACTACAAGGATGCAAGGAGCAACCATTCTCACAAAGTTACCCAGCACAAACTATTCTCCAATGGAAAAATAACATCCTCAACATACCGGGAAAAAGTCAGCCTGTTCACAGTGACATTTACAGGACATTTCCTCCATCAGAAAGGGCACGTTCTGCATTCCCAGGTAGCCATTGCAAGCGTGCCCTCAATTACCTTCAGCGTTAGGCTTGTGGGCCCTCATTTGCATCCACAACCTTTTGAAAACCTGAGTCTGCTGATTACAAGCAAGGACTGGTCCTCTTTAACCATTCATTTGAGAAGAAGCATCAGAAGGCCCAAAGTTTTAAAGAAGATCCCTTCATACTTCAGAAAAAACCATTTGCATTTCATTTTTACAAACTCAGACCAGGAGCAGACAGAAGTTACAGCCACCCAGCAGCTATGCAGTGGGAAGTGGCAGGTGTTAACAGTGCCAGGGCAGAGGAACAGCGGCCAAAGAGAAGAGTAGCAACCACCAGAAGAAATTCTGTTTAGAAACCATGCACATTTTTAGCTACAAGAAGCACTAGATACAGAAGATTAAGAAACAGAGAGAAAAGTAAACTGCATGGAAGAAACACGTATGGTTTGTTTTCTTTTGGAAGAAACATCCCCCAACAATACCCTGTCTTGCAACACCACTATAATTTCATCTAGTAAAAGATAAAGAAATTAAACACATTTTCGTATGGTGCTGGCTACCAGATCAGGTTTGGGGAGCCTCTTTGTTTGCAAAAAGTTTCTGGTTTGTTTGGAAGGGATGGAGGGTAGAAACACTTACCTTTTTCTGCATAATCTCCCTCCCCTTTTCATTAATGTATTCTTCTATAAGCTGTGACAACTCTTCAACCAGCCCAGGCCATCCATCTGCCTCTTGGTTTTTAAAAACGAAGCACAATCCCTTTCAGGCTGGCTCTCTCTTCAGTCCTGAATTCCCAGCTGCTTAACTACCAGCCTTCCCCCTCATGCCTGCTGTTTACACTTCATTTCCCAGTTTTTAGTTTCCGTAGCAAACATGGTGAAGATAAAATATTGCTCCCTGGCTCCTTAGCAGGATGTCGAGCAGGAGGGTGTTGAACACCTCAGGATCACGCCTGGGCTGCCATTGTACTTCTGCCATTCCTCCGCCCAGGCTCCTTACAAATCCCAGGGGAATTAACCATCTCAGGCTTACCAAACAGCATATAGTCCCTGGCCTCAAAAGCATTTAAGACCTTTACTCGGCAGCTACTATTTCAGCTGTGTGGAGGGCACACACTTACCTTGCCTGTGTCACCTCCCACAGCACCCCCAGACCCGAGACAACACACGCGTCCTCCTCCTCCTTCTCCTTCTCCTCCTCCTCCTGCCTGCAGAAAACCCCCTTTTCCCACGTAGGATTTCAGTCAAACATCGCAGCCTTCTTTCTGCCTGCAGCTTTTGTGCTGATTCCCAGCAGACGTGAATAGCTCATATAAACTTCAAGCACAAAAGACTTTGTTTCCTAGGTAACTGCCCCCCCCCAAAAAAAAGTTTGATGCATGCATGCAAAAAAAAAAACCCAACCCAACAAAACAAAACCCCTTGCACACACATACACAGACACACACACACAAGGAGGCTGCATTTGTTGCTGATTCCTCCTCTGGATGACAATGAAGCTCTGGACAAAGCAGTCAAAGTGACCCTGGCTGCCAGAGCTCCTCCTCTCCAAACCTTGGCATCCCCACATGGCCAGAGAATTGTTGTGCTGGCATTGATTGAACAGTTTCTTACCGTTTCAGAAAAAAAAAAAAAAAGAAATGGGGCAGTTTGGCAAAGGCATTCACACATTGCGATAGAATGAAATGTAATTGCTAATGCTATCAAGTCTGTCCCAGTTCAGGTATTTTAAAGGAGGTGACAGGAGCAGGTGGCTTCATTGCCACAAGCTCCCAAAAACCCATCCAAGGTGATGAATGAAGTAAGGGGGGGGTGGTGATTATTGTGCCTTACTGACAAGAGAAAAAGAGAAAAGGTTTCTTTCAGTGTAGTAAAGTTAGCAAGTGAAAAGCAAGCAAGAGGAAGGGTTAGGATCTGGAAGGCAGAAGAGTTGAGATAGGGCTGTTAGTTGAGAATTGCTTGTTTTTCCAGTACCTTTCTACTCCAGGGGGTCATGTGGCAACACTCAATTGGGGAGGGCGAACGGGTGCTGTTAAACTATAAATGTGAAATGTAAAGAAAAAAAAAAATTAAAAATTAAAAACATACATAAAACGTTTCTGGTAAAAGCACATAATTTTTTTCTGGATAAACTAGCATCAGAAACAAAACAAGCTGAGATTTCCACCCTATTTCATAATGATGGGTTTGTTCCCCAGAACAGGCTACTTCTCTAAAAAGTGCAGCTCAAGCAATTGTGCCCCCAGAGTGGTTTGGACCCCTGTGAAGTCTGTGCTGGTTTTTCTTTCTCAGATTAGACAAAACTGCAGTGAAATTGGTTCAATCTCCATGTGCAGACATGCTTAAATTGTCCCAAGAATGCCTTGTATCGATTTGGTAACTCAAGCTGCGAACTGCCTGGAGCTGACGCAGCTCAAAGTAGTGATCCAATTACATTATAAATTATATATTTCATCATATAAGGGAGGTTTTTCTGCATGAGTTATTTAAGCAATGGTTTTAAATAATGCTGGTCCTGATCAGGATTTATCAAATGCATTGATTGCTAGGTTTTCTCATGTTATCATTACATCTCTAAGGTTGTAATTACTGTGTCAGGGTGCCAACGGCCAATTCGCTTTTTTGTCACTTTATATAATTTTTGAAAGGAAAGAGATGCCCAGAAGGTCCTCATCTTGGTGAATCTCTGAAATCCTCTTCATTCAGCTAGTCTGGTTGATTTGTTGCACTGTCCTGTTTACAAAACCAAGGAGTGAAGGATGGCCTCTTTTGAAACAGGAAATAAAACAATGGAGATAGAGAAAACAAGCCTGTTGATCACACTGGAAAGCTCTAGCAAGTGCTACTTGGTGGGGGTTATTATCTCCTACTGCATTAGTTAGCAGACTGATAAAGAATCCTATGAACATTTTTTCCTCCCAATCATTATCAGCATCACCATAATGGATGAAATACAAATCTCCATTTGAAAGACTGCACTATATGGTCTCATCTCAGAAAAAAAAGCTGTGGTGAGTCTCAGAAGGCCTAATTCTCCATCTTGTCCTACTCTTTTCCTAGATACACTCCTCCTACTTTGCCCTGGTCCTATGTACAGGACTAAAACCAAGGGAAGCCTCCAAATGAGATGCCTATCAGCCTTACAGGAAAGCACATGGGAAATCAAAAGAGAACTGTTCCAAAATAACATTTCCAGCATGTTAGTTTCTACCTAGGTCAGAGCAAAACCAATTCTCCCAAGCTGGGGAAAGCCCTTTTTGCAGGACAAACCCCTCTGTTCATGAAATGGAGATACTGAATCAACCAGTGAAATCTGCTCTTCAGATACAGAAGGGTGATTTCACCCTTGGTTCTTTGGCTGATTTTCCAGTCACCTGCTGTAAGCAAATTGACTGCAGTTTGCAGGATCAGGGTTTGAACTGAAATTTGACTTCCCCATGGAAGGTGCTGGAGGCTCTCCTGGGAGGGTGGAGACAGAGGGAGGCAAATGCTGCTGAGGTGACCAGAGTTGAAGATATGAGACTCTTTGCAATGTCCTGCAAAGGCCTGTGATAGCCTCAGTCAGTGCAAGAGGAGAAGGGGATGGAAGGGACCTCCTTCCCCAAGCTTAGTGCACAAGCCACTTGGGGGCAAACCTCCCTGGGGGAAACAGCAGGACCTTGACTTTGGCCTCAGGCAAGGTCTGGCTCTGCATCTGTCTGTCCTGTGTGCCACTCTGCCCGACTCCTCCAAGGAATCTCCTGTCCGGTTATACGTACCCACAGCCATTATTGATGTGCCAGACTATCAGGTCTCTGATTAAGCATGGCAGGACAAACATCCAAGGTAGGTTCCTTCCACAAAGAGGCAGGACAAACATGGCAGAATTTCAGCTTCTGCTGTCACAGCAGTACTCCTGAGAAAGCCAGTGCCACCACTACCTCCCTGAGGGATCCCAAGGTCAACTCCTGCCTGTTCCCATGCAATGCCCACTGCCAGGCAGCTGAGGGATGCTGGGGTATAGAGTCAGCCTCAGCATTTCAACACCTCAGCATTGGGGAAGAAAGAGAGCTGCCACTCTTCAGATGTTCTCATTCACTCGGAAGACAAGAATATCTCTAAAAGTCCTGAGTAAATACGTAATTAAGCAAGAAATTATTATTATATACCCGAGGCTGTTCTGGTCTGATGGGCAAATGTGCAGCTAGGCAGTTTTCAAAGTGAATTTCTTTTGTGTGGGTGTGCTTGGCACTTGTCAGTGGTAATAATCAATCTGTTAACTACAAAGCCAGAATACTTTAAATAGGCATTTTTCTTTAATGGACTAAGATTGCTTTGAAACCAAACTGGTGCCTAATTGCTGGAATAGGGATTTACTCTGCACTCACTGACAAATCTTTATTTTCTGAGCTATACCATCAACTTTACTTACAGAGGTGCCACTGTGCTTGTGAAGCTGCTTTTCAGTAAACATCTGATTGTGTATGCACGTGATCTGATTTCTCATTGCTCCATGTCTCTTCCATGTGAACATTTTTGGTTTCTGTGCACTACAACTATAAAGTCAGATGTCCAAGTTTGAACCAGGCTTCCCCAGTAGAGATAAGGAAAGAGGTATTAACACAGAGAAATTCAGCTCACCTTTCTTCAGATCCTAACTCAGGGTGAGTTGAAGCACCCCTGAACACTGTCCCCCCTGATTTTAGCAAATGAGAATCTTAATCCCCTTCAGTGTCAAAGCAGCAATTTAGCAGTCGTAAACTTGCCAGTCTGCCAATCTATGCGCCTGCCCCATTTACTGTCACAGAGCTGGGATCCAGAGGAGGAAATGAATGGGTCAGTAACAGGACAAAAATGTCACCTCATCCTCTTCTGTTTTCCATCCACCAAAGCTTTGAGACGTCACTGTTGTTTGGGATCTTCAAGATTTAAGGGCAGGCTAGTGCAAGAGCCATCATTTGCGTTAAGTCATGTCCCTAGCCTGCCCTGCCTAATGGGATAGCATTACAGGAGATACTGGGATTTCAAATTTAGGGCAGAGGGTGTATTGAACACAGGGCAGTGGCGAGGAGAAAAACATAAACCTAAGAATAAAGAACTAATTTTTTTTTCAGGTAATTAAGGATGTCTTGGGAATGCTAAAGCCTCATCAAGAGCACTAATCCTCAACGTGTTTGTCAAATGTAGGCACGGCTGAGTTGATTCCTTTCCCTTCAGCTGTGTTTGACCTTGTATGCAAGGTGTTGCCTTGCAGGACATTTTGGTGCCTGAGTCACATTCCTCAGAAGCACAGGGATGGTGCTGGCAGTGCTCACACAGCCTTGGGAAGGGGCTAGCAGCATGATGCTCTTCTCCAGAGAATTTTTTTTTTACTTCTGCTGCCTAAAAGCTGCAGCTAATAGAAAGCATATGGGATCAATATTATTTCTGACTTCAGGCTTCTATAGAACCAGAAGGGGGAAATTTCCTTCCCAGGACAACTTTATGAATAGGGTGGGAGATATTCAGCCCAGCAAAAAATTAGCATGTGTATGTAAGCTTCATGTATGGTTCATTTCCAGCAGCAAACAGAACATATGCAGGATGCTTTCACCTTCTGTGAGCACAAAAATAATATGTACTTATTAACAGGACATCCTGATTTGATGTTTGAGAGCAAACATTCAAGTACTGGAAAGGTAACACGTAGAATAAATATGAACTGCTGTTTAATCCCACATTCACATGAGCCAAGTACTGATTTCTTCTGTGGCCGTGGGTTGAAAGCACCCTACCTCTCTTTCTCTGCCTGTAAAATATAGAGCCTGCTGCTTCATTAATTCACAGGAGTTCAAGAAAATGGTATCGATTTACATGTTGGAAAAGTTAAAGGTCTGGTAAAAGCAGAAGAAATACTAATAAAGGGTTAGCAGCTCTCCAGTGTTTTCAGAGCACAGTTGACTACTTAATTAAAAATTAACATTTGTACCTATACAGAAGCTTTCTATTGCAGTCAACTGATGCTGAAGAAGAAACAGCAGGAATATTTTTGACTGTGTTATTTCTGACGCAAAATACATCCCTGCTCACCTGCCTGCTCCCAATGTATACATTTCCACATGTTTCATCCTCCTTAAGTTTTTGTTTCATCTGTTTGTGGCATTTTCTATTCTTTTGGAGCATCACAAATGTGATGTGTTAAACTACTGACGATCCTTTAGTGATTAATGTACTGCTCCAATGTCTTGACAAGGCAAAGACAAAAATGAGACATGTTTTCTGACAGAAGTCATACTATGCGTGGCATTCCAGCAGACGATGGTACAAAATAATAATACCACAATACAAGGTAGTAGGTACTGTGCTTATTGCATAAACACTGCTATGCAAATTCATTCTGATGAGTAATGTCAGGAAGGTTTTATTTCTAACAGCTACAGGTAGGATTTTCATGCAGAAAGTGCACAGCCCAACTCATGCCCAGCCTTTAACTCGGTTATTTTTTACTGAGGCTTTGTACAGCTTCAGGACAAAACTGTGGGAAAGTTATTACATACAGTTGTGTTTCCCTTTGCTGTATGAACCATGCTAAGGCAGACCACAGGGAATATTTTTGAAATGGCAGGGTGATGGAATAAATTACCTGATGCATTATTTTCTTTTCGTATTAGCTCTAGCTGAGGTCCCAGGGAGAGGCAAAGCCTGGCTGGAAAATAACTGCCTGTTTCTTGTGTCTTAGATTTCTGCTCAGATTATAATTCTGAACAAACTGACACTAAACTTTGTGCAGCTGTGAGTGTTAATTTCCACATATTACAAGTTCCTGGCTCCATCCCCATTATTATAACAGCTATACCATGATGGGTTTGAGAAAGTGTGCTCTCATGACATTCTGAACTTGAGTACTGAGATTTTGGAGGCTGGCTGGCTGGACTTGGGGAACCAGAGAAATTAAAATATCAGAGAAAATGAAAGACAAGGCTGAATGCAGTTGGAATGACACAGCATCTTCACACTCAGTGACTGGTCTCAGCAGTGCTACAGGCAGGGTTGTCATGGGAACATGTGTAAGGAATATTTCTCTCATTTTCAGAAGTTCATACCTTCCTCGTACTCTCCTCAGATTATTATTTCTTTTTCATTGGCAAAAATGCCCGAATGAATGATACTTATAAATGTGCTGGTTGTTTAGTTCTTCCATGTAGTGAGAGACTATGCTATAGTTTTTCAGCTTTAAAATGAATTACTGGGATGGAAAGGCAAGTAATATCATGTAGACAAGTAATATCATGTCTGCAAAACCAGGAGGAGCATGGAGAAAGGGAATGGGAAAGCAGAACTCATTCTTTCTCATAGCCTAAGAACTGGATGGAATGCAATGAAATTGTGAGGAATGAGGTGTGAAACAAATAAGATAATCTTTTGTATAGTTATCTGTTGTATAGATTCGCTGCCCTTATTTGGCCCCTGTAAAGACAGTCATGCTTAAAACTGAATCTTCAGTTGCTGTGTCTGATTTTCTCTAGTTTTACTATACAACATGCAAGATCTTTTGAAAAGCTGATAGCCACCTAACTGACAGCAGTAAAACAGCAGGCAAATGGTACAAATGTGGAGGCTTTGACTGGTCTCAGATATACGTAACCTGTTTCGCAGTAGATTTCAGTGGTGATAGTTCACACAGTGGTAAAATGAGTATTTCTCAAAATCAAGCCACTTATGGCTTAATACATGCACTCAGTTTGCAGAAGTCAGATCCTGTAACTTCTAAACATTTCCCAGCTTCTCATTGGTCTCTTCCCTAATTCACAGGAAACACAGAAAGGGGCTTTTATTGCTGCTTAGTATTGCTTTTACCCGAACCTTTCCAATTCATCAGAAAAGAGGAATACAGAGCAGATTGCTATGATACGAATAAAATTTAATGTAGGATTTAACATCTTTAGTTCATTGACAAATAGATGACACGATCAACTGGAACCAAATATCAAACATTACCGACAACCTCTGAAGCAGATACACATTTACAGATGTCAAAAAGCTAATGCCAAAAAGGGCAAGCTGGCCAAGAAGAGTATTCCCAACTTGCTCTTGTAACGGATATCACTAAATCATGAAGGCTGGCACAATATCAATTAGTTATTAATTGTTGCAGCCTCTTGTAAAAGTATCTGATTAACCTTCTGCCAGACAGAGCATTCGTGTGTGGCTTCATCTTGCCTTATTCTTTCATTTTACAGTTGTCCCACGAACAAGGAGTTCTCTCAGAAATGGGTCAAGGCACTTTGAAGTACTCTGGCATTGGAATATTTGCAGTTTTCACTGCAGAACACTGCCAGATGCCTTGAAATAGATAGGATGACAGTCCCCCCGCAGCTCGTTTGCTCCTTCTTAGGGGAACACTGAACCTGGCTAGCTTCCAAAAAAAAAGGCCCAAAATGAGTGGGCACAAATCTTAGTATTTTCCCTCTTGAAAAAAAAAAAGGGTGGACTTGCTGATAAAGCCAAGACATCTGCATTCACTTGACTAAATTTTGCCAACTAACACAGGACACAGAGGATTGCTCACTATTTATTCTTTTTCTGTGTTCCACAGATGGAAGTAATGGCTAAACTGCTCTGATTGTTTTCCAAACACAGCAAAGATTCAGGCCTTTCACCACTGAGTATGCAATTTCTAAAGATGTGTCTGGCTCCCCATCTGATACTAACTAAGCTTTATGTTCAATATACTGTCCAAACAATTATCTCTAACTAGTTTTGATCTATAATGTGGTGTTACCTCTCCTTTACCTTTCAGTGACCCTACAACAGCCCTAGCTTTGATGATGACTTTTAAAGAAGAAAAGGTAAGTCTGTTTCTCCTTTATGTCTTCCTACTCTTTTCTATGCTATCCCTTCTCATCAAGGTATCTTGTTTCAGCTGAATCATAAGGCCTGAACATTTCACCAGTTCAAAGCCTGCAACACTTATTATGCTTTCCTCAAAATCCTCTAGATAAGCAGCCAAAAAAGCCAGAATAGTTAAACTAATCAAAACTTTATCATGCACTGCACACTTTCAAATGAGAAGCAAAACTTCCCACGGACAGATTTGCTGACATTTTGGTCCTGGACAGATGTTTTACAGTGTGACTGCTTTACCACTATAGTATTTTTATATGGTTAATAAAATGGATTAGGATGAATGTACTTTTAAGGATGGATTTTTAAGCTAAGTAGGTGATGATTCAGCAGCTACACACTTATGTGCTCACAAAGATGTGCTGAGATGCCAGTGTCCCTGTACCTGCAGAGGCAAATCTATCCCAACACTGATGGCTGGCATTCAACATATGCATCACTTAAAAGTCAAATCCATGTTTGACCTGTGGAGTTTTAACTGGTTTGAGGAATGCATTGGCTCCTAGCACAGGGCAAAATGTCACTTTCATGGGTCAAACACCCCAAGCCACAGAGGTACAGAAGTCCTGCCGAAACCAGTGGGAATTATGGACCCAGTCAGAGTTAAGCTTGTGGATCTGGTGCATTCCTTTTAATGGTGACGACTACAATATCACCAGCACTAATTTGATTTCAAATTAGCGCAGCACTGGCAAGTCAGCACAGACATACAGGACAAGGTCTTCAGCTGGACTTCCTGCTTGGCTGGCTGCAAGGACATGTGTGAGACATGAAGCATTTGAAAAAACTGGATGGAGGTGGAAACTGCGGACCAGGATCATTGTCCATACATATGTGGAAACTGTAGTTCCTCGTAGCTGGAGAGGTGCTGCTGAGCCTATCTGCACCCATTTGAGCCTCAAGCCAGTACTCATTGCCCTTGAGTTCCTGGCTCCTGGCAATGTTCATGCCAAGACTGAAATTACAGAACTTTCTGAAATTACAGGAGGGCTCTGGAAGTTCTGCCTAAAGCAGGATCAAAGAGTGTGAAGGAATGTGTGAATGAGTAGGTATGTGTGCTGGCCACGCATGAAAAAAAGAGGTTTCTAAATAGAAACATCCACCCTGGAGCTGGCTACTGGAAGACTGAGTAACCTGAGTTACGCTGCTGACAGTGTTTAAGGTCAGCTCTGTTGTACCTGCAAAGGCTCAGGGAGGGCAGGGGGGGCACTTGTGAAGCTCTGTCACATTTAGGTCCCACAATGCTAATAATATGTTTGTGTGTGATAGCTGTAGTGGAAGACTTACTGGTAGCAAGTGCCGCTCCTTTATCGCTTGCCTCTTTTGACTGCAGATTGCAGGGAAGGGAAGGAAGGGGGGAGCCACCACAGTGATGGGGCCTTGAACTTTTTGCTCTCTGTTATCACCTCGGCTTCGATGTTCTGTTTTGGGGGAGAAAGAAGATAGGAGTATTTCAGTGTGCTCAAAGCATATAAATATCTCTATTGACACCACAACAAAAACACGAAGAGGACATGCACTCCAAAGATGAAAGTCCTACTTTTCTCCACAGACCAGTACCTATGATTCCTCTTGCAACTGAAGGAGATACCTTACTAAGCATCTGAGCCTCTGGAAGAGCAGCAGTCATTCAGCACACCCCAACGTCTGTACTGAAGATGAAATATCACCAAATAGAACTTTAAATCCTTTATTCCAAGTGACAAAAGAGCTACCTTCTAGACTCTTGGGACACAAGGCCTGATTCATGATGGGAACCTACATCTTGTTTGGACTTGAAATGTCAAGCTGCAGTATTACCTCCAGTCTACCAACATACCCTCTGGGGCAAAGGAAGTGAGGCCCCAGGAAGTGAGGCCCCAGGTAGGATTTCTTTCCTTCGCTGCATCACAGCCCCAGGTGCTGAACACTGGCTTGACATTGTGAGGTTTGCTGCAGTGTCAGGTTTGCATCCTGGCATGCAGGAGATCATCCTGAAAAGGTCAGGATCTCTCCACCCCAAGTCCAAAGGAGCCTTCCTTCACTGTGGGATTCCAATATTCAGTCATCTTACAGTATCAGTCGCAAGTCTCTGAAACCTTCCATGTGAATAGGGGGATGCTCCTGACTTCCCATCTCTAATTTCAGATGACAATCAGATAATTGCTGTTTCCACAGAGTGCTGCTGGAAGGGGATGATGGATTTACTTGATGCACCTAGCTGAAGCCCAGTCAACAATGCCTGTTGCTAGCAAATGATTCTTTCTCACTGAATGTTTATCATGAATTCCCCGTGGTAAAACAGATGAAGAGATAAGGCAATTCTGATAGAAGAAATAGTTAAGAAGCAATAAATACATTTAGGGTAAATTTCAGGTTACAATTTCACTCCAATATGTGCAGTTATTTAGAAAATAAAATAAAACAGCACATGCCAAGCCACCTGCTGAACCTGCACATCTGCCATTAAACTCAGAGGATGGGAAGTTGCCAAAACTGAGATTTGTAACTTGAAAACGATGAGGCATTTTCCAACAGCTGCCTGTCAGGTTTCCTCCTGCCCACAAGATGGCAGGCGGAGATCAGCTTGGGCTGAGGAAAACTGCAAAGCAAGGCCAGAGAGACCTGAAAAGCCAGCTTCTGCTCCACTCCAGCACTACTGCCACTGCAATTCGGCTGTATTGCTCTTCACTGGGCTATGAAGATGTACTGCACCCTCAGTGGGTTCTTGAGCTAAAATCTGTAGAAAGGTTCAAATGAGGTAATTAACCGGAACATTTTTTCCAGCTAACAGATGTGCTGCAGATCTGAGAAATCTATTATTATTATAGCCTGATAACAGTAATAAATGGGCAATGCAATGGTAGCTGTTGGTGCAAAAGACTTCCAGCACAGGAGGATGCTGCTGAACATTTTAAGGGTGACTTGCATGGATTTTCTCCTTCCTTATGGCATAGAAAACAGACGGTCTTGTTTGCCTACTTTTATATTCTTCCCTGTAAGAATTTTGCCTTGGCTAGGCTCCCAGTGGAAACTGACCTTTACTCATCTCTTGTCATCCCTGTAGTGTGCTGTTGTAGGACCATCCAGATGTCTGCACCTACTGAATTCCTTTTATGGCAAAGACCCAGGATCTTGGTTATGACCTTGATTGTTTCCACTTCCTCCCTGTGTTGCATGATTTGGTTTTGAAGCTACAGGTCTCCAGTTTGTTAGGCAATGTCCCTGGCCTGTGGAAGAGACACCTGCCCAACCCTTCCAAGATGTCCAGGTTTCCACCTGACTTTCAGCTGCCACCCTTGAAGGACACAGGTCTCCTCCTGTATTCTGCTTGAAAACCCCATGCAGACAGCTCAGTTTTTGTTGAGACTCTGTCATACCACTGGGCTCCAAGTTTAGATTGTGGGAAGTTAGATCTTATCTGTCCTAGAGGAGAGGCATTGTTTATTATCTCTTCAGCAGAGGGAGACAAGATGGCCTTGTTGAAACACTCAGCACCTCCACCCTTTTGGGGTCAGCACACAGAGTTGCTCATACAATTCAGACATACCCATTTTGATAGGAAAACATATAAACAAAGATTATAAAACCGTCAAGTAAAAATTCCTTTGCAACTCTACTGTAGTAATCATAAACAAGCTGAAGAGGGCAACAAGCCTTTTCTACTGCTAGATTACCTCTTCAGCTTTCTTCCTTAGCCTGAGTAATTAAGTCCCAGCAGAAAGCAGTGCCCACAGCCCTGTACCTGGACCTGAAGGGGACCATGGTGAGGCATCACCTGCATGGAGGTGGAGCCCCAGCATGTGTGAGCACCCACCTCTGTGCAAGGCTCTCAGGTGCTGCTTGGCGTGGTGGTGCAGCTCCTCCACACAGGGTGGCCTGGTGGAGGGGAGGAAGATGTTTCTTTGCTGATGCCAAGGTGCTCGGTAGTAGACACTCAGTTTGCTCTCTGCATCCAGGTTGGAGACAGCTGTGGGATAAAAAACAGAATGCAAAGTTACACTCCTGGCCTATCTTACATCAACCTAGTGAAAACCAAAGGCTCTTGCTTGGAATAGAAGTCCCAAGCATGAGCACTGGGGATAGCACAGCAGCTCTCTTCCCACCAAATAACCCCATTATTATAACCCCACCAAATTCCCACCATTATTTTCTCTGTGTTTCAGTACTACTTTTTACCACTTAGCATTTAAACAATGCCATTTTGCCAGATAGAAAATGGTTGTATGGGGACAAGAAGGTGCAATTATACTAGATTGGTGTTAAATATACAAAATAAAGGTTATAGTAATTTTATAGACAGCAAAATGAAAATGCAACGAAGCTAAGCAACCTTTCCATGGTGACATTTTGAGCAATAGCAGGGGAAAGAATGGGTTCCTCATTTCATGATTCTCACTGCTGATAGGGCCTTTCACTACATAATGTTAAGTGTGACTAAGTTCTGACACAGGTTGCAAGCTTGTTGCCTTCCAAAGCATAAAGACTGAGATTAACTCCCCGCCCTACCAAGTGACTTTAAAAAGTCACCTATCAAAAGAAGTCACCTATTAAAAGAAGTCCCCTCAACAGACAGAGACTTCTGAGGGACAGGAGAACTTCAAGTCCTCTATATCATAGAATCATAGAATTGGCTGGGTTGGAAGGGACCTCAGAGATCAAGTCCAACCCTTGATCCACTACCACTGCGGTTACCAGACCATGGCACTGAGTGCCACATCCAGTCTCTTCTTAAATATCTCCAGGGACAGAGAATCCACTACTTCCCTGGGCAGCCCATTCCAATGCCTGATCACCCTCTCCGTAAAGAAATTCCTTCTAATATCCAACCTAAACTTCCCCTGGCACAACTTAAGACCATGCCCTCTTGTCTTGTGGATAGTTGCCTGGGAAAAGAGACCAACCTCCCCCTGGCTACACCCTCCTTTCAGGGAGTTGTAGAGAGTGATGAGGTCTCCCCTGATCCTCCTCTTCTCCAGGCTGAACAGCCCCAGCTCCCTCAGCCTCTCCTCACAGGATCTGTGCTCGAGTCCCTTCACCAGCCTGGTTGCCCTCCTTTGGACCTGCTCCAGCACCTCAATCTCCTTCCTGAACTGAGGGGCCCAGAACTGGACACAGTACTCGAGGTGTGGCCTCACCAGCGCTGAGTACAGGGGCAGAATCACCTCCTTGGACCTGCTGGCCACGCTGTTCCTGATACAGGCCAGGATGCCATTGGCCTTCTTGGCCACCTGGGCACACTGCTGGCTCATGTTCAGCTTCTTGTCAATCCAAACTCCCAGGTCCCTTTCTGGCTGCTCTCCAGCCACTCTGTGCCCAGCCTGGAGCTCCCCACGGGGTTGTTGTGGCCAAAGTGCAGGACCCGGCACTTGGCTGTGTTGAACCTCATCCCATTGGAATCAGCCCAGGTCCCTCTGCAGAGCCCTCCTGCCTTCCAGCTGATCCACACTTCCTCCCAGCTTAGTGTCATCTGCGTATTTGCTGATGGTGGACTCAATCCCTTCATCTAAATCATCAATAAAGATATTAAACAGAACTGGGCCCAATACTGATCCCTGGGGGACACCACTGGTGACTGGCCGCCAACTGGATGCAGCCCCGTTCAGCACCACTCTCTGGGCCCGGCCCTCCAGCCAGTTCCTAACCCAGCACAGGGTGCTCCTGTCCAAGCTGTGGGCTGACAGCTTTTTCAGGAGAATGCTGTGGGAGACGGTGTCAAAGGCTTTGCTGAAGTCCAGGTAGACCACATCCACAGCCTTCCCCTCATCCACCAGGCGGGTCACCCCATTATAAAAGGAGATCAGGTTGGTCAGACAGGACCTGCCCTTCCTAACCCCGTGCTGGCTGGGTCTAATCCCTTGCCCATCCTGCAGGTGCTGTGTGATTACACTGAGGATGATCTGTTCCATAACCCTAGAAAACCCATATAGAGAAATCCCAGAAGCCTGCCTCTGAAAGTTACATGAACTGAGTCCACTAAAGGTTTGAGAGAATTTTTCAGGAGCGCTGGGGCTGTACTGAGATGTGCCCAATGTGCTCAGTGCACGCAGAAGTTAGCCTCCCAAGGGACATGGAGGATGCCAGTGCCCTGTCCCAGGAAGCTGCATGCAGCAGACTTGTCCCACTGGTGCTCAGCAGCTCTAGTAATGCAGCTGTACACCCACAGGTCTAGCATTGGCCTTGCTCCTTTTTCTGCAGGCATCAATAGAAATGGTCAACTCTTCTTGAAACACCAGCGAGCTGCAGCAGCTGTTTTGCTTACAGTACATCACAGAATGATGCAGGCATGACCCTGTCTGCCAAGGAGGTACCTCCTGGGGTTCCCTTCCCAGTGGGGAGCCAGTGTGCCTCCGGTTTTTCCCCCACTGGCCACATACTCCTCTCCTTTGCCTGCACCTCTCTCAAGC
Source organism: Florisuga fusca (assembly GCA_038090715.1). Taxonomy (NCBI): domain Eukaryota; kingdom Metazoa; phylum Chordata; class Aves; order Apodiformes; family Trochilidae; genus Florisuga; species Florisuga fusca. The sequence continues at coordinate 10,811,943 of JAAWXA010000004.1, read as the reverse complement.
TGAGCAGTACACCCTAGCCCTGTTTTCTCACCCATCTTCCCCTTCTGGCAGCAGAGCCTGGAGGAGCTGCCATAAGCAGATCAGAGTTGGCTTCCATCTCAACAGTCCCACGCAACACTGATGGCCAGAGCCCTGTTCCATGGACAACACTAACAGGAATTTGTAACTCAGTGTTAGGGATGCAGCCATCGTTCCAGTTCCCTTCGCCAAGCACCATTTTGCTCACTACAATGATGAGTATTTTGTGGTGGGATGCTCCCCTTACATTGCTTTTATCACTCCAGGCAAGCACAGTCCTCAGCTCTTGCCCAGCAGGGCCCTTACCACTTCCACAAGAGGAGGAAGAAGACGTGACACTGTGATGGGACCCTACTGAGGGAAAGGCTAAGATACAGAAAGGGGCAGGTGGCAGGACATCCACAGCAATATGTTGTCCCTAGCCAAGGAACTAGCATGTTTTTGGGCTCCCATCTCCTGCCTGTTCTTTTGCACTCCCCAGCCTGCAGGAGCTGTTGCCCTTTTTTGACGGGGAGTCAGTGCAAGATGTCAAAGAGCTGCTCTATGGTGCAGATGCTTTGGTCTCTCTGGTTTTGTTGCTTTCTTTGATGCCAAATATGGTATGCCTTTACCCCACTGGTTTATACAGAGAAAGGAACTGGAAAAGTACATCAGGAAAAGAAAGAGGGAGCAGAAACAAGGAGGGAAAGCCAGAAACCATGCTGCTGTGTGTGGGATGCTGACAGACTTTGTAAGTTTCTTTCACAAGAAAAACAAAGTTCACAATGCTTCATGGGTGTCATGATAGAAATGGTGGTATGACATGGTGATAGACCTGCTGCAGTTCAGGTTCTCAGAGCTTCAGCAGCACCCAAGTGACCCTGAACTCTGTCCAGTAGGCATCTTTGCTTTGCTTCTTTGGCAGCAAAGTGTATTGTGCAGGTTGGGTTTCACTCAATTTACAGTATGTTCACAGTGTTGTCCCATGCAACTGGACAAGGTGTCACTGCAAGCAGTGGCACCAGCATGAAAAGCAAAACGATTGATAGTGAGGGGCATTGTCAGATGAATGATAGCAACCTGTAGGTGTTTCTTCATGGTTTCTTCAAGGATTTACTAAATAAATTATCCATTGTAATAACATAATGTTGCCAAATCACAAGCAGAGCTTTTGATGGCTTGTCTGTCTGCCACCACTGCAGTAGGTGAATAATTCACTAGCACAAGCTGATTTTATATTTCCTTTACCCCTCGAGGGTAAGGAAGCACTATGTCTATTTTACAGACAAAGTACTGAGACACAAAGTAACTTGCCCCAGTTCTGTTCTGAGCCTTACTGAATCCTTGGGAAGTTCATCTCAGGACAAAAATTTATAAGCAATATTAATGATACCCCACCCATTTATATTGCTGAGAATATGTGATATTCATGATCACAAATTGTACCCTGGAGGCTAATGAAACAGCAGGCACAAGCAGTTCCTTCCTACTCTTAGAAAAAACTGTCTAGACTGCAGCTCTAGTAGTTGTCTGTGACGGAGCTCAGTAAGTGAGTGGAAAGTTTTACCAATTTATGAATTGTTCAGACATTTCATTAGACTAAGATAAATTTTGCTGCAAAAATTAGCTTGTAGAAAGCTCCTCTGGCTTCAGCAGCAGTGTTTTACAAATAAAAAGAATAGGAGCTGAGTTAATATACTTCACATTAGACTTAAAAATGAAACCAACCTAATACAATTCTGATACACACTTCTTGTTGTAGGCGCACATTGCTGTTCATAGATAATATAGCATGACCTCTTGGCCATCCAAAAGCTCTCCCTTAGCCACCAAACCTGGCAGACCTGTGCATATGGCTGTACTAGAGGAAATACAAAGCACAAATACATTGCTTATCTTCAAATGATAGGGCACTAAGAAGTATATGATACCCTGTGCCATGGCCACAGCCAACACACACCAGTATCTTCTTCCCTTTCCCTGCAGGAACTCTGATTTCCCTTGTCAGAAATATGCCCCATTAACAAGAAAGTAGAAATATTGCACAATAGGCTCTGAACTGAACAGTCCTTTAAAATACTGGAGTGGATTTGCTAGGAGGTCCAGAATAGAAACTAAAAGAGCTGGCAAAAAACCCATGAGGGGATGAATGTTTTCAGCCTGCAGTGGGAGAAAAGCTCAGAGGGAGGGAGAAGTGTTGGGTAGAGCAGAGGACAATGCTGGCCCAAGGACAACTAAGTATAAACCCACCACAAATGCAATAAGGCTGGATGAAGAACGGCATCCCAACATCAGAGCAACGAAGCTTTGGAAAAGGAAAAGAGAGGGAAAAGGCTCACTGGTAAATAAGTGAGCCTGCAATGTTTCTGAAGGGGATTACCAGATGTGATTGCCTGCCAAAAGAGGGACTCATTTTCACTTCATTCCTGGAACATTGTCCTTTGCACGTGTCCTTCCATGTTCTGTGCTCCTGCAACAGCGTCTCATCTGGCCACTGCTCTCTGGGCCCCTGGCATCTAGGTACCACTGCTGGAAGCAGAAGCCAGAGAATGCAGCTGCAGGAGCAGAACACGAGCTGTCAAGGCCACTAGAAGTCTAATCCTCTGCACAGGGCTGAATCTCTTTCCTCCACTAAAAGAAAAAAGCCAACACTATGGCAGGGTAATTCAGCAGTCAAAGACCACTGGACTGACATCTAGAAAACCTCTTCAGTCAAAGCTTCACCATACACTTCTGCTAAGGGCCCAGGTTAACTAATAAGCCTCCCTATGCCTTGTTTCTGCAAAAGGGGGATAAGGCATCTCTTTCAGCCAGCCCTTCCTTTCACTCAGTGTGTTACACTGCAGGCTGTTTTTACAATGCTGAGCCTGTGCGTGGCTGTAGCCCCTCAGCATCATCATCACATGCATAATAAATAAAGCAATACAGAAACTGTAAAGCCACAGTCTTTAAATTATTAACAGTGGGACACCACAGTGACTGAGGAAAAAAAACCCTGTACAGAAATAGGAAATGCTGCTTTTCAGGCACATCATATATAGACTGTTAACATATTTTTAGTGTGTGCTTTGGTCAATTTAGAATATACAAGTGAATATAATATAAACTATCATGTTCATTTCATTCTCAAGCTAAAGTAATTGTTTTTCTGTCTTGTGGGATGACAGAACGATGAGAGACCATTTAAATGGATTCTCCAATATGTTCTGCAGATACATTAACATTGGCTGGTTTCCTGACAACCAATATCAAACAGACATACACTAATGGCTGTTCTCATGAGAAGATTTTTGAAGGTTTCCAAATAGCTGTTTTATCAAAGTTGATCATATTCATCATTTATAGACCTTTCTCATCTTCACATCCTTTTACTCGCTCTTGCTCCTTCCTTTAGCAAAGCAGAAAAAGTATCCCACAACTCCACTGTAGCAGAATTGGATGCTTGAAGCTTGCATGGCTTTAGTGCACTCAAGCATGCTTGTTCTAATAATAAAACCACAAAGGCCAAGCAAGAAAGATTTCTGCTCTATTTATTTAATAGATCCAGGGGTATCCCCCTCCCAACTCCGTCTGCTTCTCTAGATGCTTGTCCCCCTCCCCCAGCTCCTTCTGTTTCTCAACTTTCTGTTATTTCTTTCTGTATTATAGTTGTCATTAGGTGTCAGGGGGAAAAAAAAATATTCCTATGTTTCCTGGTTCAAAGAGAAAACACAGTTTGTTGGGAGGTGTGAAAAAATCCAGTGCCTGGAGAGGATTGGAAGAGTGAGTGAGGAAAGTGCCTCCATTCTAAGGGATGGAGACCCCAGAGCTGTCACGCCATGAACTTCTGCGCAAGGCTGCTAAATCCTGATTAAAGTATCTGAATAGCAAAGGACAAAGACCACAATTAAAAAGGATCACATGAGTAAATAAGCCTATTCAAGAGCCTAGCTGCTCTTATGAGAGGCTTTAACGACTCAAGCCCTTTGCAGAAGGCAGAGGAACTGGGGGTTGCATGCCCACCAAGCTCCCACAGCTTTCCCCTGCCATGAGGCAGGAATGTAGGATGCTCTGGAAGGCTGAAGCAGCCAGCAGCACTGTGCCAAGCTCTGCTTGGGAAACCCGTCTTCACCAGTATTAAGGTTGTTGACCAGTCATTTTAGCAAATTACATTTTTTTCTAGCCATTTCAGGTTAAAATGTTGACTTTTTTCTTTCGTGATTCAATGTCATAAGAAAGCTGCATGTTCATCCAGTTTTGCATAAATATACCAGAAGCAGAATTCAACCTGATCAAAGCCTTCCACACCTACTGCCCAGGCCAGCAGTGAGCCTGATAAATCCACATGCAAAACATGGCAAGAAAATTAAGTCTGTGGAAGACCAGATTATCTCAAAGACTCGGCAGTCTGGAAACACATCCAACTTCATCATGCATTTTAGTGCATAAATGTTTCATTGAGGCAAGTGCTGAGTCTGATGTGATTTTATTTATAGCCCTGAATGTCTTGAATGTATGCTTCCCTCATGTACTTCTGTCACTGCTGTAACACTCAGGGGGTTTAAGACTACAAGGCTGGTAAAAATCTACAGTCACTTCTCCACTGTACATGCCCCACATTCTGTGCAATGCATCAGCAAGATCAGTACTCTCAAAGCAGCTCTCTCTGGGGCTGCTGCTTCAGTGATGGCACAGAGGGTGCTGGGGCTTTCCCAGTGGGGATGCAGGAGCCTGGAACTGCTCCAAGATGGGGCAATCAGTCTGATTTCTACAGTTGTGCCTGCTCCCAATCATGCACACACTCAGAGGTTTCCCCCAGTGTTAAACTATTTGCTAACAGCAAAGCCCACCAACTGCAGCCCAAAATAGGTGTTTGGATCAGTCACCTTTCCATCCCATCTTTATTAAGGTCTGAAAAAATGCCCATGTGAAGGCAGTGTGTTGGTGAGACTGCCGTTCTCTGCAGATATGGCTTCTAGCTCCTCAGCATTTCAGTCACCCAGCTGAGCAACAGCAACTTCACCATAACTTCAGTGACTGTACTTACAAGCATGGTAGCTTGTGGGAAGAACACAACTTCCCTTCCACCTCTAGATAAAATATCTCAAGTGATTTGAGCCAGAAACTCAGACTGCTGCCCTCAGAAACTCTGTTCAACTTGACAGGGGCAAGATGCTCTTTCCCCACCAAGAGGAAGCAGTAATTTCTGTTCCTGTCAGTGCCTTAACAACAACTCACAGAATCGTTTTGGTAGTAAAAGACCTTTAAGGTCATCAAGTCCAGTCGTTAACCTAGCACTGTCAAGTCCACCACTTAACCATGTCTCTAAACATCACATCTACACATCTTTTAAATACCCTCAGGGATAGTGATTCCACCACTTATTTCCCTGGGCAGCCTGTTCCAGTGCCTGACATCCCTCACAGTGAAGAATTTTTTCCTAATATATGATCTAAACATCCTCAGGCACAACTTGAGGTAATTTCCTCTTGTTCTGTCACTTGTTACCGGGGAGAAAAGAACAACACCCACCTGGCTACAACCTCCTTTCAGTTAGCTGTAGAGAGCAATTAGGTTTCTCCTCAGCCTTCTTTTCTCCAGACTAAACAACCCCAGCTCCCTCAGCTGCTCCTCATAACACTTGTGCTCCAGATCCTTCACCAGATTCATTGCCCTTCTCTAGACATGCTTCAGCACCTTAAAGTCCTTCTTGCCGTGAGGGGACCAAAACTAAATACAATATTCAAGGTGAGGTCTCAGCATTGCTGATTACAGGGGCATGATCACTTTACTAGTTCTGCTGGCCACACTATTTCTGATACAAGCCAGGATGCTGTTGGCCTTGTGGCAACTGATAGTGATGGCTTTTTCTTCTGAAGCCCTTTTGCTGGAGTCACACCAGATGATGGGAGCAGGACATGTGCTGTGGCCCCTCAGCACTACAGGGGCTGTGGATAACCCTGCTTGGGCTTCCCAGTCGTCCTTTTCCCCAGCAGGCTGGTGTGTAGTTCAGCTCTCCCAGGAGACGTGAGAGCTGATACAGGCCCTACCCAGACCTTGACAGTGCTTTCTAAACACCCTTCTCACATAAGACAAAAGATGCTCAGCTCTCAGTGAAAGAGAAAACTGCATGCCAGAATTCTAGTCTCCTTTTTCTAGCCGTTCTTGTCCATCTTTGGGACTCGCTGAGGGGCTGGATGGGATTAATACATCCTTCATCACATTTTTTGTTCTTGCTCTCCTGGTGTACTATGACATTCATGAGGACAGTGTTCAGTACAGACATTTCCCTTTCAATCCCTGCAGTGCCCACTGTCACAGGGCTGTGGGTGGCTGAAGCCCCATTTTGTGTGATTTGCTCCTTGATTACTTCCCCCTGGGAGCCCACATTGGAAAACATATTTTCTAATGGCTTTTGCATTATTATTTCTTATTATTGATATTATCAGAGAAGAAATGCAAATGATTTCTGAAGATTTTTTTTGCCTTCTGCAACCTGAGCCCAGGATGTATGTGAAGGGCAAACCCCAGTGGCACAGTCCTGAGATGTGGCTTGGGCAACCAGTCTGGATCTGAAGCCTGGAAAGCCACATCTGCCCAGCCACCAGAACACTCATGTGCAAACTGAAGTCAGAGCAACTACGTCTACGTGGGCTGCAGCTGCCCTCTGGACAAACAGGAGTGGGGACATGACAATACAAGTTAAATCTTTAGCCACATGTGGGCAACAACACGAACACAATTATTCTGTTCTGTTCTGCACTCATGGACAAACAATTAAGCAGATTCTTCAAACTCAAGCATAAAAGCAGTGACCCCCCCCAGCAGTAGAAGCTATTGAGAAAGACCATGGTCTTTTGTGCTCTTTGTATTGTTTTATTTCCTGCCAATACAGTGAAAGCTCTCATGTTTCAGCCATGGTTTCTCAGTGCATCCCTGAGCCATTCTTCACATGGAAATAACAGTTATTCAAGAGTAAAATGAACAAATGGACAAAACCCCATTCATATTTGGCATTTGGTTATCTGGAAAGATTAAATTACTGGAAAGCATATGACTTGGATGTTATTTCTATGTGAGGATCCTTGAATTTTGCATTTACCTGGTATGGAATTAACTGGTACAACAACAGACATGTCTTGAGAGGGCTGGCAATGTGTTGTTCTTTTACAGGTAAGAAGACTAGGCTATATAAGCAATGTGCGCTTATGCAAAGAGTACCACATACTAATCCCATTCTTGGCTTTGCTGCTTTCAGTCACTGCTGATTGTGTTTGAACATATTTTTAACTGCTTTTCCTAACTCTGTCAAATAAGTTCCAACTTGGTATTTCAAAGTATTTCAAAGCTGTCTCTAAAGGATAGACAGTAACCTCTCAGAAATACACAGTATAAATACACAGTATTTTATATGTTCCAGCCTTCATTCCTGTGAAGTTTCTCTAGCCAGCAATTTCCTCCTCTCCTTTTATTCCTTTTCTCTGGTGTATGTTTTACACGGCCTCCAAGAGTGGCTGGGAGAGAAACAGCTTCATGTTCTTAGCTATGAAATGGCAGCAAATGTAGTCACAGACAGAAGGCTTCTGTTGGAGGGTTTTGTTAATGGGGTTGCCCTTCTCACCCATGAGAGATGAATGGTGTTTTTATTTCAGATGCACATGTCTACGTATTATACATATCCATGAATATGTGCAATTGTGTATATGCTCCTATCCAATCACACCCATCTCTGCAGCAAAGAAATCCCCCCCTGGTGCACATTGCTTTTAATGCATGGTGACAGAAAGCACTGGAGGGAGTGCAGCATACTCATCTATTAATAAACATCTGAAATGTTCAGTAATGTATGTGTAGCCATGGTGTTCCTATGGTCCTTGTTCAGTCAGAGATGCGATAGCAGAAAGCTCATCAGGGAAAGATTAGTAAGTGAAAAAACAGAAAACCACCAATACAGTGGGGCTTTATTCCCCAGGCAGTTGAAGACATATGGATAGACACAAGTTTTCTCAGTTGTGTATGTGTATGCATAACAGCAAGCATTTAATCCAATTCTACATCTTCAGAGACCACAACTCATTTGGGAAGTGATGTGTTCCCCAGCTGAGAGATACCAAAGACACCACTGGTGTTGCCTGCAAGGTGATGGTGAAGAAGGCCAACAACATGTGAGTCTGGCCTGGCAAGCTTAAGGTTGATGTTATGTCAGCTGTTCTGTGTCAATATTCATTTCATACTAATTGTGGTTTGCTACCATACTCTATGAGAAAACAAAAAGGTAACTAGCTAGAAAAATAGTGGAGGCATAAAAAGTGTTAAAGAAAAACTCAACCCCGAAACTGAACTAGTTTCAGTTTACTGGACTGAATGCTAAGGATGGATTGTTATAAGAGGGATTCCACATGCCAGCACTCTAGAAGAAAGCTTTACAAAATTCATATCCTATTCTACCTCCCTTGGTTAAAGTTAACAATCAGGATGTTGTGAAAAAAAAACCCACCTCACATTCGCCAGCTTATAGACATGTTTGTCATAAGTCAGTGTTTTGGCAGTGGTTTTAATGTAACTTGCCCATTCTCCTACTCAAAACATTCAAGTCTCCAGCATATTTCTGTCTGAACATTTACACCTAAAGGGGTCATTTTCTAGTAACAGCCTTTTGAATCTGTGCCAAGGATCCAGTTTTCAAGAGCAGAGGCTCACACATTGGACATATTTCTACATCAGCATTCACAATACAAACACTCCCTCCACATTTGTGAACATGTAGCACCAGAAGCCTTGAAAAAGCACACTGGAAGATGACACTTCACACAGAATATGCTGCGTTTGGCCTGTTGGAAGACAAGATTCAGATAACTTATTCCAGGTGCAGCGAATATATTTCCATTTTCCTTAAAATCTTCATAAACTACAACCTTCCATGAGAGCTCTAAGAGTTAGCCTCCATCAGTCTCTTCCTTCTCCATTCAGCTCACAGAATCACAGAGTCAGCTGGGTTGGAAAGGACCTCTGAGATCATCAAGTCCAACCCTTAATCCACTACCCTTGTGGTTACCAGACCATGGCACTGAGTGCCACATCCAGTCTCTTCTTAAAAAACCTCCAGGGACGGAGAATCCACCACCTCCCTGGGCAGCCCATTCCAAAGCTTGATCACCCTCTCTGTAAAAAATTTTTTCCTAATATCTAACCTAAACCTCCCCTGGCAGAACTTAAGTCCATGCCCTCTTGTCTTACTGGTAGCTACTTGGGAGAAGAGACCAACCCCCCCCTGGCTACACCCTCCTTTCAGGGAGTTGTAGAGAGTGATGAGGTCTCCCCTGAGCCTCCTCTTCTCCAGACTGAACACCCCCAGCTCCCTCAGCCATTCCTCACAGGACTTGTGCTGGAGTCTCTTCACCAGCTCTCAGAAGTGGCATTTAGCATCAATTATTCCAGTGGTGCTGTGACATACACACTCTTGGACTGCAGACCAAGGCCACCAACTTATTTTACACAGAGCATCAGAAGGCTATCAATGGGTGACAGCATTCTGTTTACTACTGACCTACTCTTCATTCAAGATGAAGACCTGTCAGAAGGAAAGCCCTACATCCCCTCTGTTTGCTAGTCCCTGATAAGGCTCCCCATAGGTAATGAACAAGTCACTGTTTTGGAATGGCAACACACGTGCCCTAGTGGGAAAATACTGCAAAATGCAATCAGCAAAACCAAACCAAAGACACAGGTCACATTTTGCATTTAGTACAAAAGTGCTGGGAATCTTTTTCTGAGTGACTTTCCTCACTGGCATGAGTTTGACCCCTTTGCCTTCAACAAATTGCACAGGGAAGCTGGTGTCTGAGGTCAGAAGCTGCTCCTAAGCAAAAAAAAGACAAAGAAGTTTACACAGAAAATGAACGAGCAGGGCTCCTCTTCCCTTCCGCTGGCAACACAAGTAGGTTGAAAAATCAAACCCCCAAAAGTTAGCCATGTGTTAACAGTAGAGATAGTGGCTCATATTTCATGCCTTCTCCTCCTCACAAGTCTTTTTCAGCATGTTTGGCTAGATGCCCTAAATGCTGCTTTACTACAAGTTGAGGTAAGTAGCAACACTTTCTTCCAATTATACTTAGTAAATATCATGCTAGTGTTACAACAAACATTCCTCCAAAGCATTCACAGGCACCAGGAGGAAGACAGAAAGTCAATCATCTCAAAGGGACCAAAGGCAACTCTTTATTACTGCTACTGCATCTCCATCAGTCCCTTCGTGCAGAGAGGACAAGAGACCTGGCATTGTCTGGGGTCTCTAATTGTTCTTGAAGTCATGAAGTCATGTCTGGCCTGGAAAGCTTCCTCCCCATAACACAGTGTGTTTCTTAGGGCAGGCAGCAAAAATCTTGCCCACAACTCCATGAGGTTACTCCCTGATGATGGCCCAGGGTTCAGGCCAGGCTGGGCACAGAGCTGCACTTAAAGGTACCACTAGTTCACTGGGTAGGTCCTCTGGGTCCTTTCAATAAAACTCTTCTCCAAATGCAGTGAATACCTAAGTCTTCCATCACCAGCCATCTCAGATATTCCTTTTGTCCCCAGCCTTCCAAGCAGTTTACTTAAAGCCCAGTTCCAGACAACTGCCTATGGACTGGGCTTGTGGAGCACCCAGCTCAAGAGGGGGCTCAGCCAGGAAGGGGGTCCTGTTCCAACACTGTCCAGCAATACCTTCTCCAGTCCCACTTCTGATGAGATGCTTCTCCAAAACACTAGAGCAAAGGGGGCATGTTCAGAGAGCCATGCTGAGAAGTCAGCTAGGAAAAAGTAACCTGCCTAGCTGACTTGCTGAGTTTCATTTGTTGAAACAGTACTGCACACAGTCCATTTTGTTTTTTATAGGGATGGAGAGCTGCCTGAAAATACAGAATTTTTTAAAACCCACCACCCCCCCTTTCTATGCCTTCTCAAAGGAATTAATTTTAATGAAGAAACCTGCTTAGGAATGGATTCTTGTTAGCCTTGCAAGGTGGGGAAAGAGCCAGGGTGGCACATTTCCCTTCCTCAAGCTGTTTGCTTTCTATCCAAAGCCCACTGCAATCCATGGTACGCCATAACTGCACAAACTCCAGCACATGCAGAAGCACTGCATGCTCCCAAAGACACCACAGAGAAACTGAGGCTGGTCCCCTACACCCCACCCTGAGCTGCCAAGGAGATGTTGCAGCATCACTCTGTGCCAGGGCTCCAGCTCCTTCCCAGGTATCACAGCCTCTCTCCTCCAGGCTTTTGATCTTGAAATTAGTCCTTAATCTGTAAAGCACAGACATGTGATCCATGGAATGGACTGTATTACTTACAGTACTTTCTATACACATGTATACAAAGGCACTGAGATACAGCAGATTACTTTTTAGAAGGAACCCATCCAGATAGCATTTGGAAACTGCCTGTCTTTGTCAGTGATAATGTATATCACTGTATATGCAGGATGAATAACTTATGTCAAAATAAGTTATTTTCCCAGTGTTGTTATTTGAATAACATGTTCTCAGCTTGCTCACCTTAGGCACTAACATTTTTTCTGCAGAGTTGCACTGTTTTTTCCTTTTGTATTTCCCATCCTTGCTTACCTAAAATGATCCATAAGCCTCAAATGCTAAATGCTAGCTTGCACATTTAACTGAGAGGTGAGCATTGCTAGTTGTGTCCCCTTGCACATCCCTGTGGAGGATGCAAATCCATTACCATACTAGGTAAGGAGCCCCTACAGCTCCTCCTAGCACCCACTTTTAACTGAGACACTATGGTTGATGGCAAGTAGAACATAAAATATAGCATGAAAACATTTAAGCTAAAATAAATTTTAAAACATTTATTTCTTGTAAAGTGGCATAAGGTGTTAATAAAGGTCATAACATAGATGATCCTTTATTGTTATGGCTAATGTGACTTTAGGAGCCAAAAAACATTTCCTATTGTTTGTACTCATATTTATATCATTAAGCCACATATTTATGCAGAAAATCTAATTGAGTTCTGATGGGATTTCTGAACAAGCACAAGGGCTGAAGAGCTACAGGGTTTGTCAGATGCTGCAGGGATGTGGACCACTTACTGGTGAGTCTTCAGCCAGAAGAGAATTCCTAACAGCAAATTCTTCCACATTTGTAACTCATTTGCCTTTGTGCGGGTGCTGGACTGAGTACAGGGTAGTTTTCAAAACGTTGGCTTTAGCATAGCAAATGCACTGAGTGGCATATAATTGCTCACTTAATGTACATATAAAATGATTACCTGTAAAGTGTGGGCACATATTTTATTATGACTGGGTACGAAGCGTTGCACATGAAGAAGAAAAACAAAAGGTGCAGTGAAATGCATACGTGTTGCAGTCAAACCAGAGCAGAAATGTCAGATGTCAACACCTACTGGTAACTACCAGAAATACCACTGCAGTGTGACACTGGCTGCAGCACTGGACACAGACAGGAATCCTCCAGACTCTCAACTGTAACCTGTGATGAAAATGAACTAAAACTAAACACTAGGAAATAAGCTGCAGGGAAAAAAAAACCCCACAGGAAAAGAAATTAAACTAGGGGATACTTTTAGTAAATGAAAGAGGAAAGGAGGAGAGGGGTTGGGAAATGGTATCATCATTAAAATTATCATGCAGAAAGCATAAGTAAACAATGGGGCTATCGAGTGGCAAACAGTGTTTGAGCTTAATATATAGCATGTTGAATGGAATGGTGAAGTGCAGGAGAAAGCACTCCTGGGATGCCCAGATGTGTTCACAGGGAGCAAAACTGACAATATTTCCAGGTATAAAGAAGGGGAGTAATCACAAGCGGAAAGCAATTACAAAAGTAACTTACTCCAGGGGACATTTGTCTCCCTGGAGTATTTATGTAGCTGACAGATAGGCTTCTTCCAGATGCTGAGTATGAATGAGCCTCAGAGAGCTCTGAAATGTCTGTCCACCTCTGTTCATCAGAGAAGGACCATGAGAAGATGGACTACATTGAGCCAACATGTCCCCATGGGGTGGGGCACCACCAGGTGCCAAATGGGGAGATGCTGCCTTTGCAGGGGAGCAGGATTGCTTACTCAGAAACAAGTGTGTGTCTGTGAAGCTACAGATGGGTTCCTGCATTTACTTTTTGAATCTATTTAATGGCAAAGTAAAAAAACCAAACTTGGGTCACAGCCAAACAAGCTAGAAAGGGAGAAGGTGACTTTTAAGTCAAAAATTGAAGCATTGCCTGAGAAACTTAACAAAGACATTCATTTTTATGAAGAGGAGGGTAAATACACTCAGAAACATGACACAGCAAGCCGAACCAGGTCTCAAACTTTGCAGTCCTTGCTTGGGTCTTTAACAGTTGCAACTCTTCCTGACTTCTCTGGACCCTTCAGCTACACCAGAATATCAGGTCTGGCCTCTCTCCTGCTTGACTTCCTTCTCCTCTCTACCTCTCCTCTTTCGGTGTGGATTTTACAAGCAGTGTTAAATAAATAAATAAATAAATGAATTTTTAAAAGTGCTGGAAGAGGTGCCAGACTGCTCCAGAGGATGAGATGCTCTACATGTTGAACATCAAAAGACAGAGAACACCCACAGATATACCCAAGCCCTGATCTGGGGGGAGATGCCAATCTATGTCTTATCAACTTCCATAGCATTTCCCAGCACAGGCAGGGAGGGACCCACCCCAGTCAACTTTTTAAATAATACGGATACTGTTTGTTAGGTTGGAGACATTTTAGTTACAAATAGACACCAGTTCACAGAAATCTACTTATTTTCTGTCTAGAGTGTAATATATTGTAAGGCTGATACAGAGAATATGAAAACAAGCTCTTACTTCTATTGCTGATCTTAAAATTAAAAAAACAAAACAAAACAGAAAAAGAAAAAAAAAAAGAAAAAAGAAAGAAGAAAAAAGAAGAAAATATTGGAGTTGGTATGCAGTGAAAAGCAAAAAACTGAGACATCATTTTTAAATGGTGTCTGCCTGGGATGCTGTTATTTGAAGATGCAATTTGGCCTGGTATGTGGATATGCTGACACATCCCTGCTCTGGCCAGGGCACGTCACCTCCTACCCTTCCCAGCCATCTACTGTCCACCCAGGAATCTCCTGGCCTTTTCTGTGTTCTACTTCTGTGTCTTGAGGGCAGAAATCATCCTCTCCAGTCAGCATTTACACATACAATAATAGGATGCATATTTCATGTAATACATTATTGGTGGGTTTGTTTAGCATTGTATTCCTCCAGACACAGTAGGTTTGCTCATTCCCTGATAGGGCATACTCAATATTTGCAGATGAGCTGTGGTTCGTATTGCACAGGCTGTGGTTTTAGACCCATAGGCTCCGGCAGCACAGTCAATCTCTGCCATTTACAAGCAGTTCCAGCATCTAGACTGGATAAGAAATGGGTGGTCCATTATTCAGAATTAACCTACTATAGTCAGTAAAGCAAAATGAGCCAGTCTGATGCCCTGGTTGAGTCCCTCCTGGTCCCAGTCCCAGACAGCATGGGAAGACATGCACATTCACAGATTATCTACCAGATCCATTATTACTTGAGGTTTTTTAACAACTTCATTTAAATCATAGTTAATTCTTATAAATCAAGAATGTTTCCCTGACTTGCTGGTTTGATAATTTCTTCTTCATGTTTGTTCAGATTAGTATCTGTTTCCTATGGGATGCAGTACATCTTTCCATAGTGAGCAAGGGTGAGGTCACTGCTTAGCAATGTTTCTGTTATGCAGAGTTATTGCTGAAGTCTGGATATTGGCATACTTAACACACATTTTATCAAAACAAAAAACAAAAAACAAACAAAAACAAACAAACAAACAAACAAACAAACAAACAAAAAACAAAAAGAAAAGAAAAGAAAAGAAAAGAAAAGAAAAGAAAAGAAAAGAAAAAAAGAAAAGGGGGGATTCTGTGCAACAGAAAAAAAAATTCTAAATGAGCAACTACTACTTACCTATGAAAACGGCATTTAGGCAAAGATTAGTCTGGGTGCTTTTCATTCAGGTTATCCTTTTCCCCTCCTGTTAGCAACTTTCATCTTTTTTAGAGCAAAATAGTTGCTGTGCTCCCACACTGCTATGGCATTTCAGCACCTGACACCTCTTCTGCTGAGGTTGCAATAAAGGTCTTTGCTCTTTCTCCACTTCCTTTCCCAACTTGCTTGCCTATGGAATATGCTCCAAGGAGCCATCTGGGGACACACCGCCAGCTCCTGAGTGCTGGAGTGGTTGGACAGCTGTCCCCTCCACCATGGGAAGGAGCAGACTGGATACCCATCTCCAGCATCACCTTCCTCCAGAGAGGCTCAGAGACTGCAATGAGGCCAACATGGTGGGGATGATTGGTTTGGAAAATGTGCAAGTCTGATTGGAAGGATCAGGGCAGAGAAGATGACTTTCTCAAGTTACTACTAGGTACAGGTGTGATGAAGAGGCACCGTAGACTGCACAGAATCAAAACTGAATGAAATGTAAATTTGTGTGTGCAGTAAGTGGAAATGCAATACATACTCAGAGAATGGTGCTGGAGCAAACCAGACTGACACATCAGCCAGCCACTAAATAGAGCAACACATCCACATTGACTAAACACTTTCTGGTAACTTTATGCAGTGATGTACAATTTACAAGTTTATTTATTGGTTAATTTTGCCTCATATGAATAGGCACCTGGCACTGCCAAGGCAGAAAAGGGAAGCAGTCAGGCACATATTGAGACAGATACAACTCAAGAAGAAAGATTTTATCAAATCTGGGATAACCACTTTCCTCTCAGCTATTTGGTAGACTCCTCCAGAGTTGAAAGAGTGAAAAGTTACCAAAGGCAGGTTTAGGCTGTAAGACAGAGGACAACCCTGGACTGCCTCAAAGAACCAGGACATGCCAGAATTGGGGATGCCAAGGCACGTTTCCAGAAGGAATACCGTTTTCCCAAGACCATGCAAGAGCCATACTAGAGACGCTGAACCAGCTACTGAGCCTCTTCTCTGGCCAGTCTCAAACCTTACAGATTTGGACTGGGGCAGAACCCTGCAGTTTTGAAGTTGTCTGAGGTTGGCATCACATGTCCGTGCCTTATTACAGAAGGAGAAAGAAAGCACATCACTGCTTGTTCAGGTTGAATTTGAGGACACCCTTCAAACAGTACAGCCCTCATGCTGAAAAGACCTTTCAAGGCAGCAGAGAAGGAGCTGACTTGTTGGTCTCCTATTACAGCTGCAGCATCTCCTCCAATGGATTTTGCCTTCCCAAACTGCTCATTAACCTGTGCCTCTTGAATCATGTCTGCTCCACCTGCCATTCAAACTGTACTGCTGTAAGTCAAGTCTCTTTCTTACAGATAATGAAAGAACATCCTGAGAATGAAACTTAGTCACCAAAAACCTGGGAGGAATTCCAAACAGCAGGGAAGTAAAACAACTCATTTTGATGAAGCTGACATCCCAACAGAACCTTTCTTTTTTTTTTTTCCTTAAAATTGTTATATGACACGCTTACTGTTCCATGGTTAATTGAAAAAAAGCCAAAGTCACAGAAATGTTCTGATTTGTAGTAAAAATACAACCATGAGCTGCAATTAAGTCCCTGAACCACTGCTGCATTGCCTATAATAATTATTGCAAGCATGGCTCGACATTTGGGATTAGACGTTGAAATAAAAAGGCTATGGTAGAGCAAAGAAAGCCTGGGACAGCCTAAGCATAAGGGAAAATAGATCTTCCCCTTGCTGGCCTCCCCTCCCATGCCTGTGTTAGAAGGAGGCTGGAGCAGAGCTCCACACACTGGCCTTCCTGTGGGCCAGTCACACAGCAAAAACCCCGGGGGACAGGGACAGGTTATAAGCTGGGTTGGGGCAGAGATCAGGGCTGCAGTGTGCCAGGAGCACTGGAGACAAAGCCCTTTGAGGTCTGCAAGTGCTACCACAGCACAGGCAGTAAATAATACCTTGTCAGCAGGCCACATTATTGAACAGCAATAACTTTCCATAATAACTAATTAGTGTCACATACAGACCAGACATTTAAAAGAGTGAAAGTGCTACAGCTCATCTTCCTTCATCGGATTGCAGCACTGAGGTCAAGCTTTACTCATCTGCTGGACTGGCACAAGAAAGCACCTACACGTGAGCCAGGACCTTCCCTTTGGCACCTATGGGTTGAATCAAGCATGAATTTTGCTATCTCCCCAAGCTCTGTGGTGCCATACTTGTGCAGCCATCCTTCCTGGACAGCAAGCTCTGGTGTATTTGCTTACCTGGCCTAGTTAAGGTATCCCTGCACACTGCTGGTGGGGTGGACTAGATGAACTTAAATGTCCCTTTCAACACAAGCTGAAGCACAGTTACAGGTTGGGTAGGGAGTAGACTGAGAACAGCCCTGAGGTAAAGGACTTGTGGGTGTTGGTTGATGAGAAGCTTAGCATGAGGTGGCAATGTGCACTTGCAGCCCAGAAAGCTGGCAGTATCCGGGGCCACATCAAAAGACACGCGTTCAGACAGCTGGGGGAGGTGATTCTCCCCATCTATTCTACTCTCATGAGATCCCACCTGGAGTACTGTATTAAAATCAGAAGTCCCCAACACAAGAAGGACATGGAGCTGTTGGAGCAGGTCCAGAGTAAAGCCATGAAGATGGTCCAAGGCTGGAGTACTTCTCCTATGAGGACAGGCTGAGAAGGTTGGGGTTGCTCAGGCTGGAGAAGAGAGGGCTCCAGGGAGACCTTAGAGTGGCCTTCTAGTACCTGAAGGGGCCTACAAGATTTCTTACAAAGACATGTATCATTTTTACAGAGATAGGAGAGGGGGTAATCGCTTTAAACTAGAAGAGGATAGATTTAAGTTAGACATTGGGAAGAAATTCTTTCCTGTGAGGGTGGTGAGCCACTGGCAGGGGTTGCCCAGGGAAGCTGTGGCTGCCCCCTCCCTTGAATTGTTCAAGACCAGGTTGGATGGGGCTTTGAGAAACCTGGCCTGGTGGGAGGTGTCCCTGCCCATGCAGGGGGGTTGGACTGAGATGATCTTTAAGGTGCCTTCCAACCCAAACCATTCTATGATTGTATGATTTTATGATTTCTTGAATCCACGCTAACTCCAGAGACATCTTCCAGTTTCTGCTCCCCATCAGGAAAGGAGGTTCCTAGCAACACCCATCTCTGACAGGGCTCATACCACACAGGAACAGATTCACTCCTCCCACAAAGTCTCCTTGGTTCCTCAAGACCCAGGGAAACCTCAGGAAATGTTTATTTTGGGGAGCTCAATAACTTAGGCATGGTCAGCACTCTATTCCCTTGCTTTTCTTGTGTATCAAACAGGGACATAATCTGTGCCATTCCATGTTGTGCATGTCACCTTTTCATTCATAAAAGGCAGCCTGTATCTTTAATCACTTTGCCAGAATAATAGCAAAGAAACAAGCACTTGATTGGCTGTGTTATCAGACACTATTGGAAAAGTCTAGATAAGGATGCTGAACAACCTTGGCTTGTTAGTATTCCACATGCAAACGCTCCCCCATAACCCAGAGTCATCTGTATCCCGGCAACCCTTAAAATTTCATTCTTACTGAATTGCCAGATCTTTATCAAAATATAATTACAGTCTTAATTTGGAAGATAAATTTTGATTGCCTGTGCTGTGCCAAAAAAGAAAAAAAAGGAAAAAAAAACGAAAAAGAAAAAATATTATCAGGTACATGAGAGCTGAGGTACAACTGTGAAACATGAATCTGCATATTCTGACATTGGTGCATCACCTTTTCTCTTATCAAAAGTTGGTCTCTGATAGCTAGTACTGAGGTTACATAGGGGTAAATAGGACACGAAAAAACAGTCTCCTGATGCTGTCGAACAAAATCTGTGCTAAAAACAGGGAGGAATTTGAAATCTGCAGCTGCACATGAAGATTATCACTATTATGAAGATTAGATATTATTATCATTATGAGAAGAGTGCTGTACAGCAATGCTGTGCAAACCTGGAAGAAAAAACTGGTCCCTCCTAAAACAAAAGGAGACTGTGCAAGGCTCATCTTTTATCCCACTGTTGGTTTTTTGTTGTTTTGTTTTTTTCCCCTTCAAACACTGGCATAAAACAGCATAGTGTTTTATAGTTATATCCAGAGGGCTCTCAAAATGCAAGGGTGACAAAATGGCTACAGGTTTCAGCAAATTGTTCTAGTGTTCATCTTAAACCTAACTGACAGCTTTTTAAAGGACTTTTAAGAACAGCCAATGTGGTTGATTCATTTCAGTAAGACCTCCTGACTTTAAGAGCTTGGCTCTTATGAGGCTGAATGAAAGGGTGCTGTTTTCCAGCCATGAGAATATAGTCCTATGTATATATAGGCTGCTGTCACCTCAACACCTTGTGCCTGCACACTTCATAGGGCACAAAATAGCTGTTCCTTCACTTACATGCCTATGTGAGCCAACATCTTTAATTCCTCAAAATGACTGATATTAGGATTCACACATGTAGCACAACAGACCAGAATCATCCATCTTTACTATGTGCTTTTATAGCGATATATCATCTTTGATCTTCCTCCTATCTGCAGCAGATGCAGAATCAACCCCTACATACAAGCATATGAGGATAAAGTTGGAAATCCCATCACTTAGATCAGGTATTTTCACCAAAGACATATTGCTGAGTGGGAAGGTAACTCTTCTACCTTCCAATAATTGTTATGATTACAAAGACTTTTACAAACTTAAACATGTAGCCTAAAAAAAGTATACCAGAGAATATAGCCACTCCCTGCTCTGCCAATAGAGCCCAAAGGAGAAGACAGAGCTCAGCAGACAAGCTGTAGAGGTTACCTAGTTTCTGACTTATCAGACTACAGCAGTCCAAATCCTCTTCAGTTTTACCCTGTTGAAATGCCAGGGGGGAAAGATAATTACTTGGATGACAATGGCATAAATGCAATTAGACGCTTGACCTTAGTGTTTCTTGGTCACATGCACAGACTTGAACTCAATGCTAAATAGGGTATGGGAAGTTCTTCTTTTCCTCCTCCCTCCCCACCCCCACCCTTACCATGAGTTATATGCACTTTCTCTGCATCCCTGATAAGGATCCTTTCCTAGGACAGATGTGATCTCATCCCTTGAGAATGATTTCCTTACCTCCTGTGGGGGCTTTGGGTATCCAGCCTCAATCCTGTTTGTTACCTGCTTCTGTAATTTTGATTACCATTGCATGCCTCACAAAATACCTCTTTGACACATCTGCTAGCTTGAATTCACTCCCACAGAGCTTATGTTGTCCTTCCGCTGAGAAGACCATGCAAGGTGAGGATACCTGGCACAGTCAGCAAATTCTGCTACATAAACATGCAGAAGAACTACACTGTAGATTGTAAGTCATACTGTCTCACAGTTACAGTATGAAAAATGTGATGCCTTGTCAGCAGTGGCCAACTACATCGCGTAAGTGAAGTCTGCTTTCTTCATACTGTCCCAACCCTCCCCAAGAGACCACTCCAAACCAGATTCTGGTGCAAGAAAACATGGTTGCCAACGAATGATAAGACCCAAAGCTCACTGAAGACCAGTGAGATACAACAACCTTTGCTGTCACTCTGTACACTGGTTCCCATTTCCTAAAAATCATGCCCACAGCAGTGATGCTTCTACCAACAGTAGCAGTAGAAAGTTTTACAAGTCTCAGGGACTGAATCACCCTCATCCTGTTGGTGGCAGGATCTCAATGGGACTAAGTCATTCTGCCATAGGAATGGAGGGCATGAAGGAACAATGAGGGAACTGTTTGGTCCACTTTTCCTATCCGGAGACACAGCTAAAATGCTACATACAGCAAATGAGGCACTCAATCCCAGACACAGAGCATGTTTCCTGTAGTGAATTTTGACTGATGTGATAGAAACTCTGAAACGCAAGGCCAAGCATAATTCCACTGCTCTAAAGTGGACTGAGAATTTCTAGTCCACCCCAACTTTATGCTTACTTGTTCTTAAAAAATCTAAAAGAAGGACATCCCATAAGCTCTGTAGGATGCCTGTTCCAGAGTGGATTTTTGTTGTTGGTTTTTTTTTGTTTGTTTGTTTGTTTTTTTTTTAATCTTTGCACTTGGAAAGGTCTTCCTAACCTTCCCTGCTGCAAAGTCAGCAGGTTCCTAAGAGGGAAGGCTGCAGAAGCGGGCTCAGAGGCTGCAGTCACATGCAGGTCCCCGCTTCTTCGAGTAGCGGTCTCCATCTCTAGTGCCATGAATTTGCAATTTTTCACCTCAGATGAACCGAGCTGAGACAAACAAGCCCAAGCTCATGCCTTGGAATACTCTGGGCAGGGGGCCAGAGGAGTATCTCAGCCCCCAAAGAAAAAGGATGAACTTACTCCAGATACACAGTTCTTTGCTCTCCTTTTTAAAATGCATTACTTTCCTGTTGGTGAAGGGTATCACAGTAAAATCAAAGTTGCCTATCCACAGCAGCAGTTCCAACCTAGTGCTAGAGAGATGGAAAGCTTCCATGTACCATGGTGGCGAGTTCAGTACAGCCTCTTATCCATTCCCTCCACCTGCCAGGCAAACTGCCCCTACATCAGTGCTATCAGTGGAGGCAAGCTTACATCTGGATGAAAATCATATTGATATGAATATGCTGTTTGAAAAACCTGGCTTTTGGCTCTGAGTGACATATTCCAACACTAAGGCTAAGGTTGGGAGGACTGGCAGAAGAAAGAGGTTGCCAAATTCACTCTCCCTCTGCACTGTGGTGTGTTGCAGGGGGTGGAGTTCAAAATGGCCCCTGTGACAGGTGCCAGCATTTTCATGATAGCTGGTTAGAGAAATGCTCATTCCTCCCAGATACTCTAGTTTGAGAGTTTTCTCAAGGGAATCAACAGATTCTCCCTTTATCACCAGCAGAAATCTCCAGAAGGAACATTTCATATTCAGAAGGTATCACAACGTTTCTGTTTCTACTCTGCCTCTCATTTTCAAGCCCAGATCTCACAGCTTTGAGCTCACAGTTGCCTAATGAGCTACAGCAGAAGCAATATGACTATCACATACACATCCCAAGTTCCTAGTAAGCAAAACTGAGGTCTGGCTTCCTTAACAGTCTCAGATGTTCTTCTGGGTGAGAAGACAAGGTTGGTAAATAGGTGCTCAGAGAGGAATGTTATGAGCTTTCCACAGCCAACTGAATTCATGGCGTTACAACCTTGCCTTTGGACCAAGCAGCATCACAACAACCACAAACCCAAACTGTGCCAATGATACCAGTGGCTGAATACTTGCAAATATAAACTGGGGATGCTCTTACCTGCCTGCCATTTTGGCTAAGCCACTTTACCCTTGATGGACCTGTCTCGACAACCTCATTTATCTAAAAATGGCTTGAATGCTGCTGCTGATTCCAGGAACTGGTGAGCAGTGTAACCCTCTGTGCCACTGCCTGTCCATGGCACATCCTGGCAGCCCACTGATTTCTATCAAAGACAGCAACAGGGCAAGTGCAGTGGAGGCAGCATGCAAGTGGTTAATGCATGCCATGAAGAAATATACATGCATATACTGCCTCAAACAGCCAGAACCTCTCATGTTGGCATTTTCCATTCAGTTCCACTGGGATTAAAATGCTCATTAATAAACCCCCCAAAACCAAAAAAAACCCTGGCAATCAAAAGCAAAGAAACTGTCACCAAAGAAAGATTCATTTCTATCTTTTTAGTTGACCTGAAGTCTTTCTACCTCTTACAAGCAACATTAAATGCCATCCATTACAGAAACAGATGCCAGCTGAGTCCCTTTCTTTCCACCTGTGATTTTAAAAGTACATTTTCCATGCAGAAAGCTGTGTGCTTGGCAACCTCTGCATCTCCCCTCCTGACGAGTAGCAGAAACACTGCATGCTAAACTCTCTCCTCTAATGACATGGATTCCCACACCGGAGACAAATCCTCAAACTACCCAGGCAAAACTTCAAATAACCTGCAAGGTATTAAACAAACCGGAGGCAAAAGCAAAAGTCAAATCCTCAAAGCATACAGAGAGAGAGAGAGAGAGAGAAAGAGAGAAAGAGAGAGAATAAATGCCCCCTCCTTGACTCAAAATAAAGGTCTATCAGAACAGTTCTGCATAGGAAAGAAAATGAATTACCATTGTGGAGACCCTCAGTCATTTAGAGTCTCCAGTCAAGGCTGAGAGCCATTCTGAGACTGCAGGTTTTTCCTCTAACTTCACTCCTCAGCTCTGCGAGGAACTAGTTAAAAATGACATCACTGCTCATACTACCCTCCTCCCCCTCCCCATTCACTTGCTAAAAAAGCTGAGGCTGCTCCTCTCCCCCTGCATTGGCTCCAGATTTGGTCCTCGATCCCCTCCAAGTTCCAGGTCTGCAGCTGACCTGCAGATTGGTGTCAGTGCAGGAAGGAGGATGCGCCGTCTCTGCGCGCTCTTACAGCATCCCTGCTGGCACCCACTTGAGAAATAAAATAGCCTTTCCCTTAAGAAATCAGAAGAGGTCTAACCTCGCGATGTATAATGCATTACACAGCCAGCTCCGTTTGCAGAAGGCAAACAGTCTTCCTGTTTGAAGCGGGAGGAAGAGAGAGACCCTCCTGGGGGCTCTGCCTTTTGCCTTGTCTTCCTTAAAGGAGAGGACCCTCTCTGTGGTTTGCTGCATCCTCCTTGCGTTAGGACTGCAATCTATCTTCTTTTTTTATTTTTTTATTTCCCTCCCTGTGAGTGTGACATCACCAGACAGGAACTCTACTTCTGTAATAAAAAAGGATCCCAAGCAGAGCTACTTGGGACGAGGTCATCTGGAGGACCCAGGTGATTCTGTCTTCTGAGAAATGGTCACTTCTCTACAAAATACTCTGCTTTTACACACTGTTATCTGGATTTAATAACCCTGTGTTTGCTGCAGACCAGGATGCCCAGTTGCTGGGCTGAATTCAGTCTCAGTTCTACCCCTGCTGGCTCATCAACAGTGAGCAGGTACCTTTGGAGTGCTCTCCTGACACCCACAATTTCCCTTGCAACTCCATTTGTTTCCCTCCCCTCACTGCTGGGAAGGAAGGATGCTGCAGCAAAAGCCCTTGGCTGGTGCTCCCAGCTGCTACACGGCAGCCAGGCTGTGAGCACAGCACACAGGCACCCAGCTCTCCTCTCCCAAGATCTCCACCTAAAGCACCACTGAAAGGAGCCTTCTCCAAAAACACTCTCACCCTCACAGGAGCCCATGGCCAAGCATGAGGCCTGCTTGTTGCCAAGGGCCCCCGGTGCCTTATTTTCCCTGTCTGCCTTTTCTCTCTTGGGGTGACAGCACTGGGGCTGATGCTGAGTGCTGCCCATCACCCAGGCAGCCAGCAGGCACTGGGGTCAGCCCTGCCCCACCGAGGCAAAGGACAGAGGGTGACTCCTGGGCTCCACAGCCTCCCGTGATCATGGTGGCAGCCAGCAGTGACAGCCTGCCTTCATATACCTGTTATATACACACAGAGCTACATGCAGGTATAAATACAACACATGTATTCTGTATCTCTTACTCCAAGCAGCAGTGCCACAGACATATCGAATATTGCACAAGGAAGGGGTCTGATGTGATAAGGCTGCATTTAGGTTAGATATTAGGAATAATTTCTTCACTGTGTGCATGGAGAGACACTGGCACAGGCTGCCCAAAGAAGTTGTGGCTGTCCCCTCCCCTTCAAAGACAGGTTGGATGGGGCTTTGAGCAACCTGGTCTAGTGGGAGGGGTCCCTGGGCAGGCAGGGTGGTTAGAACTAGATGATCTTTAAATTCCCTTTCAACCCAAACCATTCTGTGATTCTGATTTGCAAACATGCTCAGTCATTTAGGTGCAGCCTGCATGCAAATATAACCCTCACCTCTATGCTGATTACAGGTGATTATTTGGCAGAGGGCTGTAATAACTTCAAAAAAGTAATCCAAGCTCCTCAAAAAGGTATAGTGGTATGTAATAGACAGGTGATATAATGATATTCCTTGCATGCTAGAAATGTCTTACATGATGGGGACTGCAAAAGTTTTTCACCAATGAAATCCCCCAGCAGCTTTCTGGTTTAGGAACATGCCAGTGCTTCAGGACAGCAGAGAAAATACCTGCTAGAGACACAGAGCCAGTGGGAAGCTGAAGGAAGTCAATAAAAATCCTGCCTCAGAGTTTATTTCTAACTCCCTCCCAATTCTGTCCTTCAGAACTGTGTTTTACATGTGGGCTGGCAACACATTCCTAGAATAATTGTATTACATTCTACATAATTAAGTTCCCTCAAATTTTAGGTGGGAGAAAAGAACCCTAAACAAATCAGTGCCATCCTTGCTAAGGACAGCCAGGTAAAATCTATGGCACATTCCACTGAGAACCTGCTGGCTGGCTCCGTGATAGCAGTGGTTTCCTTGCTCTGGGAGAGGGAAGGGGGTCCTACAGCTTTTCTGAGAAGGCAGAGGGTGTTTTGGAAAGTAAAGAAAGCTCTAAACACCCCCTTCTCATTTTACTTTGGTTGTCCTAAGCCATTTTTAAAATCCATAGCCAGGAGCATTCCCAGACTGCCATCTGGTTGTAACAGCTCCCAAACTTGACAAGTTCTATGCTCATTTCTGGTCATGAGATGCTTTTGTAGGAAAGCAAAACAACCCATTCATATAAGAAAGAATAGGTAAATAAAGTGTGGGATTAGGGGACTGAAGGAACCAAACATAAATAAAAGAGGGCTGAGACTGCATCCAGAGCTCCCAAAACTCCTTATCAAAGAGGTAGAAATCCTTTCAGCCAGAAGAAAGAGAAGCTTGGCCACCTCTCCCATCATTTTTCCTCCTGTTATACTGATATTAACTAAGTTTCACTTGGAGAATGCAGATTGTTTCAAGTATTTGGGTGATTGAGTTGAAGATCAGTGCTCAAATGAGCATCAAGTAGCAGCACTGCCCTAATGTATGCATCTCAGTGTACCTTGGGGTACCTCCAAAGTAAATGGGGTAGAATATGCTCCATATTATATGCACTCTCCACTTCCCTTAGCAAATGCATCTCATTCAAGATTTCCAATATGCTCTTTAATCCAGCTCTATGCCTCCCATGAGCACAGTTTAACAAATGCATTATAATGTATAAATGGGTGTTTCCCATTCTATGAATCATTCAGAGGTGAGCTGAGAGTCCAGGACTACTTTTCTGCTTTGGCCAGCCTTTAACCACAATCAAGGCTGGTAACAGACATGAAGAAGTCAGCAGATGAATGTCACACATCTAAATTCTCTGCTATTTTTAACATTACAGAGTGTACTAACTGGAAGAACTGAAAGTCCTCTTCTTTAATGATGGCCCCCCAATTTTCAGAAAAAATATCTAAATTTCAATATTCTTCCAATTCATCCCAAACTGTAACAAAATAAATCAAGGTCACAGCTGTCTATCATTTTCCAAAATTACTCTTGAGTAAAGACTGCCCTCAGCAAAATAGTATCAGTCTAAATAGGAACTCAGTCTCTCCTGTTTCATTATCCCAGTGTGGTTTCAATTTCAAAGCTGACTTGGACTACATAAAAGTTAGCTTTTAAGCAGAAGCAGGGTGAATATTCCTCCCTCCCCTCTATTTTACCTTCTCAAGGAAAGAAAGAAAGAAGAAAGTAAGACGCAGTATAAGTTCTGCCAACCCAACACGAGAAGGAGGCAGAAGACTGTGGCGCTCCTCTGAGACGAAATCTCAGTGCCACTTTTTCATTGCCTAATTTCTGTTCTGCTCTACTTGACTACTTGATACCCTAAAAACAGGCTGATCCAGCTGCCTGCTCCCATTTCAGAGGACCTGGTAATCCTGCACAGGGGCAGCCCTGAGCATCCCAGCATTTGGCAAGTGATGACAGCTCGATTGACCTTGGAGATCTTCAATGGGGTTATGCTTCATACTCAGTCATGCCCTCATAAGCAGACACAGCCCAGTAAGGTGCAACTGGAAACTGAGAAATGGAGACAAAACAGAGAAAGAAGAGAGATCTGGAAAGGGAAGACATGAGGAAAGACGGGGGGTGAGGGTGTATTGCTTTTTTCCACTTTCCCTGCACTTGCCATACATTTTGAATGCCAAGCAGGCACTGTGCACAGAGTGCAAGCGTTCGTCACGTCACCTTCGCTGCATTCAATTCACCACTTCTGGGTTTCATGTCCCCAGCAGGCAGTGGCTTCAATGACAGTCATACACTAAACGCCAGCATCTAAGTCTTCATGCCAGGCTCCTTGGGAAGGCTGGTGTTCCTTTTAACATTCCCCCTTCAAGATTTTAAAACTCTTGAGGTGATAGTCCTAGCATATCTGTTCCTTCTCCATTCCCTTGTGTGTCTGGAAGTCCTGGTTGCATTGTTGACCTGTCCCCATACTGGCCTTGACAGCCAGACCAAGGGCACTGCAGACCAAAGACACTGGAGGGACTGTCTCCCACTTCCCAGTGTCTCTTCCCGACCCTTCCTGTCTGATACTGAACATCCCTTTCTCCAATCTGCCACACAGTCTGGAGCTACAAAAGGGCTGTTGAAAATTCAGGTAGCTGCTGGCATCAGGAAAGGAGATGAAAACTGTGGGAAAAGAGCAGTAAAAACTAATTATACAGTAAAACCGTAATTGTACTGTAATTTGGAAAATGTAGTATATTTTGGACATGCTGGGCTGAACATTTCTGAGGAAGCAGGAGGGGAAACGTCAGAGTTTGAACAGTGGAGAGGGAAGGTGGGAAGCAGCAAATGCACTTTAGAGTAATAATATAATCTCAAAAGCCTTTCCTCTTTTTCAGTAACTCTGTCTGGTCTAGTCTTCTAGCTGCCATCCATGTGAAATGGGCACAGCTTTGTTCACAAGCAACATAAAGCATATTGCAGATGCTTGTAGCAATGGCAAATAACACAAGTAAAGCTCCATAAAAGGCCAGTAGTTACAACTAATAGCATACCAAAGCCTGAAAGTGAGATTGTCAAAGCTGTTCTGAAGGGTTCAGATACGAATCGTCCACCAAGAAAACCACTTATCTTTAAAAATCTCAGCTGCCATCTTTTTTACGCTGAAATAGAGGGAGTTTTCTTGGTACTTGGGCGGCAAGAAAATCTTTTTTCTAGGAGAGAAAACAGCTCATATAAGAACTAGAAAACAATTAAATACAACAAAGATGCCTCTTGAAGATTGTGGGGATAGCACTCAGAGCATACCACTACCCAATGGGATCGGATTTCACTGTCAGGTTTCAGGCCATTCCCCATATCCATCCGCATACGGGGGTACCTTCACATGGTCACAGACTCACATTCTCAACCTTCACAGAATATTATGTCAAAATCAGACTACATGGGTTAAAAAAAAAAAAAAAAAAAAAGCATCAGAGTGATCAAGTCCTCATTGTGGTTCTGTTTCTTAAAAAGCCACATCAAATAGCAGGCATTTTTCTTACACGTCATCAAAAAACCATTTATTGATTGTCATTGACTCAGGCTCCTTTCATAAAATCAACTCACGCAGCCCAACTCTTCTGTTTGCTACAAGCTAGGCCTTTCTTATATTTAATTATATGTTCTATATACTGGCACTTCTTAAACTGGAATTAATAAGTATCTGGTAAAAGACAAGTGCTGTTACTCTGCCTGTTTTGACATGTGTCTTTCATCATGGATGAGCACCACCACTGGGAGGTCACTTGAGGCTGAAGCACCTTCAAGGTGAGCTGTGAGCCTTGACAACACCTTCACAGCTGTCTGTCCCTCCTGGTGCCTGCTCCTCTTATCCCCCTACACTCTCCTTTCTAGGAACAGAGCCCTGGTAGGCAAAGCAGACTGCAAGGCTGATTTGGGCAATCATTCCCTTTTTCTCATTCTTGTAGTTTTGGTTTCACCACAGCTGTAGCAACTACCTATGTTGGAGCTAACAAGGGAACAGTTTTCACAGCTGTGTCAGAAGATTTTAAAACCTCCTCGCTGTTCCTTATGTCAGTTCATTTTGTATTTACTGCAGATAACTTTTTAAATTTGAATCATGTTTGAAAATACCAGAAAGACACGGGGTTATTCTTTTCCTCCTCCCTATTTTCTGAATATAAGTTTTCTGTTATGTGTATTTTGGGGATTTGTGTTAACCATTAACGGTGCAGCACACTTACAGTGTCACATATACATATCAAAGTATACACAGACATATACAGGTTAGATGTTAGGAAGAATTTCTTTACTGAAAGAGTGGTCAGGCACTGGAACAGCCTGCCCAGGGATGTGGTGGAGTCACCATCCCAGGAGGTATTTAGGACATGTGTAGATGGGGCACTTCAGAGCATGCTCTAGTGGCCAAGATTGTAGGGGGTTTGTTGTGTGGTTTTGTTTGTGGTTTTGTTTTGTTTTGCTTTGGTTTTGTTTTGTTGATTTTTTTCTTGTTGAATGGGTGATTCTCTATATATGTATGTACGACATTTGACTTGGCAGTGCTTAGCTCCAATGCCAGGTGTGAAAGGACTAAACCATCAGTAAGCAGAAGATTAATATCCCAGCTGCTGTTGCTCCTCTAACCCCTGGAGCATCAGCTGGAGCAGGGAGTGCAGCTGAGGCAGGGCTGCCCCAGCACCCCCTGCTTTAATCCTGTAGCTCTGGGGCACTGGGCTCCCAGGGGGGATGCTCCAGGCCCATGTTACACGGTGACCAGAGGGAGAAAGTGACCCCTTCCTCTCTATGCTGCCATCTAAGCATGGGGGAACTTGGAGCAGCAACACAAAAGTTAATGCCTTGCCTCTCTAGGGAACTCCTGGCTACCCAGGCTTTTGCAACAGAGAGAGAAGCCCTTCTGGACCGCTTCCTCTTTACCTGACAGCCTACCTGGGTGTGCAGCCCCTGGGTAGTGGACGAGGAGAGACCTTCCTCAGGGGGTTCCCACTTTTCCCTGGGCTGCTTGGCTGTGCTGGCACCATGGGACAGGCACCAAGCAAAGGCCACCAGAGCTATGTCTGCTTGCACCTTATCTATAAAAGGCCAGGTCCTGTAGATAGTGGCAGATAAAAATTATCAAGGAACCTGCTGGTGAAGATTATTACAGGTTTCTGCTCTTCTTCCTACTATGATTACAGGGTGCTGCTCAGCCACACGCACACACACCATACAAGGAGCTTTTAGCCTCCTTTCCTACAAAAACTCATGAGATGGGATCATTCTGCCTGCATGACTGTGCCTTTTCTCCTCCCCAGCCAGCACGGCCTCGCTGGTCAACCTGGGCCAGATCCACATGGGGTAGGTGACATCAGTGTGCAAAACAACAATTTCAAACATTACTTTTGGATGGGATCTTCCACGCCACCCTCACCTAGTGAAAACTGTATTCCCCCAGGTCTGCAGCAGTGTCATGTCCAGGACACTTCAGCTAAAGCAGAAGACACAGATTCTTCTCCTTGGAGGTATGAGATGCTGTATTTCCTACCTACAAGAAGAGTGCACCATCCACTGTGCAACAGCCTACTGTGGCACTGATTTTCACCACACCCTGGTTTGTTTTGGAGTCTCATAAACTAAGAAGAGGAAGCAAAATTTTTTACTCACCAGGACACACAGTTTCTTTCTCCTCTAACTAATACACCAGGCTATGAAACAGAACCTTGATTGCCATGGAACGAAAAAAAAAAAATCCTCAACTGAATCTTGGGTCCTTCCCTGGGTGATAGAGAAATTTTTAATCTGTTTACTACTCCCACCATCCCATAGTGTTTTCATGATGCCTCATGGTAACAGCGTATGCAACCCATGCTTTGGGAGAACTATGATAAAGTTTATAATCACCAGAAGTAGAATGGAAGTGGTTTTCAAATACCAATTATACCAGTGCAAATATTCTGTATTCCTAATGTAACTTTCACTCACAACTCTTAAGTAAGAGATTTGCATGTGGCTGTGACCATTTCTATGTAATCTAGTAATGCCTCAACTGCTGTGCTACTTGGGTACCAGCTGCAAAATAAGGATTGCAGAAAAGGATCCTCTCATTGCCCCACAGTACCTTATTCACTACGTTTGTCTGAAGCCACAGGTGATCATGTCAGGGTTCTTAGAAGAACCAACCCCTGAATTATGTGAGTTTTATACTGTAACTACATTATGTTTATAGCCCCTCACTAGTGTTTCCATACTTCCCCATCCTTTTCCACAAGATTTTCTTGTTTATTTCAAAAGAACTACTGACTATGTCATAAATACTGATGTTTGACTTAATATATTTTGCTTTTAGCCTGGAAACTCTTTATTTCTGTTTGCCTGGGCTTTGCTTTTCAAACAGCCAAAGACACAGTTGTTGTAATACAGATTAATAACTGCTTGGAAAGTCTGTAAGGTTTTTTAACATGAACAGAAATACAAGTCACATTCAAGTAACCTACTGCTTAAAATAGTAAGCATGTCATTGTCCTAGCACAACTTGTATCTGAAATGCCTGCAAAGCATGGAGCAAGAACTGCCCCATTCTGACCTGTTAAAACAAGGCAGAATTACAATAACCTCAGAGTATTTATTGTGCACTTTGCAGTAAGTGCATGGACCCAAGTAACAATGTAGGGAACTATCACTCTATACAGTCTGCATTGGTATAAAGCAGTATTACTTATCTAAGAGTTAATATCAGTTGATGGAAAAGGATTGAGGCGTCTGATTTTTTGTGCTATACTTTCAGTGGTGCTTTCTTGTTTTGATATTGAGTTAAAGCCTGAAGATATATCTGCTGAATTTTACTGACAAATTATATTCATCATCAATGTGCCTGTCTTGTCAGAGTCTAAGATGTAATACATATTAAAATAATACACATGATTTTCCTTTTAGAGCACTTAAGAAGTACCACTCTTATGTACAGTGCTTGATTTCCAAAATCCAAAACAACATGTTTAGGTGACCCCTTGGGAGAAGCCAAGCTATGGGATTAGTGACCTCTATAAGCAGTGACCACAAAACCAAGAATCCAGTGGGAATTATCCCCAAGTGAGTTTGCCATCTGCTGCCTCAGGAGAACCACCCCAATTCTTTTCAATTCACGTGGAACGTAAGACGATAGTGGGAATTCCGTATTTATTCCTCAAAATCCATTTTCTTCACCAAGCAGCTATAACAGGGTCGATCATCATTTACCCTGACTCTGCCTGCGAGCTAGGAGCACTTTATTTGTGCTGCAACCAGGAAAAGACCAGCCTGTGGGGATAGGGCTGACCTGTCCATCTGCAGCTGGGGGCTCTGCTGTGGAGCACAGCCCAGGAGGCAGCAGGAGGAGCAAGGATGGGCATGGTGGCAAAGGCAGGGGAGAAAAGAGAGTGGAAAAGATACATGTGCCCCCGTGTTTCTCCATCTTATATCATGGTTTGCTATGTGTCTCTAAAAGCTATGTCTGCTACTGAAATTTCCCTTCCAGACTGAAAGCAGGAGGAAGAAAGCACCTGAGCTTTGATGAAGTAACAAGGTGTCTCTTCTGCTAAGTTTTGATTGCCTGTTGTTTTTAACTGAAAAATAGCTTAAAAGTCTCATGTCTGCACTTGCCTTGATGACAGTAGTAGGGGAGGTCAGTTATATTTTATCCCTGTCCTCGTCACCACTTTGGGAAAATGAAGAGAGGAATGTACATAATCAGATAGGAGAGAGAGATGAGTGTGACTGATTCAATGTGCTGCCTGTAGGAGCAACAAACAGCTCAGTGGAGGGAGAAAAAGGAGAAAACCTTGAGCCTTCATGTCCTGGAAATTAATGTTTGCTTCATTTAGAGATGAGCAGCCTTAAGCCACACTCCTTCATAGGAAAGGGAGAGAGTCTGTGACAAAGACATTAGGAAGAAATTCTTTGCAGTGAGGGTAGGGAGACACTGGCACAGGTTGCCTAGGGAGGCTTTGGCTGCCCCCTCCCTTGAATTGTTCAAAACCAGGTTGGATGGGGCTTTGAGCAACCTGGTCTGGTGGGAGGTGTTCCTACCCATGCAGGGGGGTTGGAACTACATGATCTTTGAAGTCCCTTCCAGCCCAAACCATTCTGTGATTCTATCATTCTATGAAAGCTTTCTCTGTGAAAGGCCACAGTGGTCACCTACAATTGGAAACAGTGCAGCAGTGAGAACCTGTCCCAGCAAAAGCCAAAGGCAAGATGCCTGGTTGCGTCAAGGTGAGGTCAATTCTGGAGACACCTCAAAGGTATTCTATAAATAAAACATTTGATTTAGTGACAAAAACATCTAGTCTGGAAGAGAGAGGCCTATCTGGGCAGGCTGCTGACTGAGGTTGATGTGTGCAACAGCAGTGGCAGGGCTGCAGTAAGCAGCAGTGGTAATCCTCTTTGTGGATCAATTTTTAAAAAGAAAAAAAAATAATATTTGCACAGAGCCATGTGACACCATGACAACATGCAAGGGAATGTTATTGTGCAACCATTTTCCCTGACTTTCATTAGACAGCCCCGAATTTTGTGGAAATATTGATAGGCCAAGGGAAAAGCCCAAGTGTCATTTACTTTTGACAGATGGAAAAATAATGCCTTGTCCAAAGCATGATAGCTTGATGGTCTGCTTTGTCCCTTTTCATCAAGTACCAGCTCCCAGAGGCAGTAGCCAGGATAAAGCACATGTCAAATATACGGAACCAGAAAGGCGGAGAGATTTTATGATTAAATATTTACAAGGGACATTGAAAGCAGGGGGAGGGGAGGATGTACATAAAGTGTATGAAGCAAATGGTGCAGAAGAGACAGACACAGTGATATGGAACTGCCTGATGTGAAACCAAAGCCCAGGATGCTGAGGAGGCATGACCTACCTCATTTAATCACCACAGTCTATAGTTGGAAGTCATCCCAACAATTTATCTCAATTCCTTACTCAACTACATTGCTATTTCATAGGAAAATAACTTCCCCCTGCTAGCATCTATGAGTCCTGGCTAGACTCCTATTCGTAGTAAATCTGGGACTGATTTTATTCAAGTCCTCCCTTGGTTGATCCACTCTTCTCGAAAAATACCATACCAACAGCTACATAGATAATATTAGCTCATAGAGACCTCATGCCTTTTGATTTGGTACTGGCAACAGGAATGGAAGATGGTTAGAAAAATATGGTTAGGTTTTACTGTTTGTCAACGAGCAGTGTGGCAGAATGTGGAGTTGCTTTCTGTTTCTGCCCTTCCTCCACTTGCAAACACCCCCAGGTTCAGCTGCTTTGGCTAACTTAACATGGGTCAATACATGCCCTGGGATGGAAACCTGCTAAGCTGAGGTAGTCTTTGGCATGCTGCTCCCTACCCTCTCTACTGTGCAAGGTTATTGCACAGCATCCATGAGGTAGGCACACAACATACCATGAATGGGAATTTAAAAAGGTAAAATTATTTCTCTTTGAAAGCATTTAAAATCTGCTTCCATGGCCCTTTGAAATACGCTTCTCACCAAAGCTCCCTCTTCAAAAAACCCCAGTGCACTGTGCAGTGGATTGGTCACAGGCATCTTTGTTCTGCACCCACACAAAATTAAAAGTGACACTTTACTTCCACTGCAGGCCAGACATCAAGCAGAGCTGTGTCCTCACTTATAGTTTATTTAAAGCCGTAGCTGGCTTTTTAGGGATCAAAGAGAAAGGGGTATAGAAGGGGGATGCTATTCAGAGGAAACTGAGAACAAAAAAATACAGTTTAGTCATATGTGTCTTTGACTGCTTCGTGTTTGTATTTTAAATTGCTAAAACATAACATGGCAATGAAATTACGCAAAGCACAAGACACTGAGAGTGGCCCGTGAAGCTCTTTTGGCTTTTTCAGTGCTTTAGGTCTCTGCAGTACCTGTCACAAAGGTAAGGGATTAGACTGGTGTCAATCAACATTGGGCAGCAGCAGCAGGAAGCCAGACTAAAGCCTCAAAGGGCTTTGCAAGCTGAGGGTATGAAGCACCACCAGCACACACAGCTTGCTGTCATCATCCAAGCCCTGGGATGGGACATTTGGAAAGGGCACACAGGGGCTTTTTTATCATGATTTTGACTCTCTTTCAAAGAAATACCATTTAAACCAGAAGCAGGCTCTGTTCATGGCCAGGCTTTCCAGAGCCAGCAGCTTACCACTCCCAGATTGGCACATCTGCACTACAGCCAGCTGGATGCCCAGCCCTTCCCTCCTCCTCCCCCATCACCGGGTTCAAGTTTACAAGTATCACAAATGAGTTCATTTCCTCTCATTAACTCTCACAAGTAGTTGCCACTCCTCTGAACTCTGTATTTCTCTGCCCCCAAATCCCTCGGGAGCTGCTGGGGCTGAAAAAGCCCTTCTCAATAAGAGCAGTTTCGGACGGCTTCCCAAACGAGAAGAAGGAAGGGGGCCTCACATTAGACCGGACACTGCACTCACAGAACGGATGGGGAAGGGGATTAAATCAATGGAGAAACTTATAAAGCAGAAATCTGAGCAGCTTCATTTTTTTTCAGATAATTGTTTTCATCAGGTTTCTTATTTGATACAACCCTCAGCCAAAGTCATGTTACAAACTATTCATCTCACGCTCCCAAATTCAGTTTATTCCTACCACTCCAACCCATGCCTCTAATTTCCTTACTTCTCTTAGCAGCTCACTAGGTCTCAAACCAGCAGCTGGGATCCCAGACTCTCCCCACTGCTCCAAATAAGCAGCACAGCAATTTTTTGGCTCCAGAAAGCCCTGCACTAAACGGCCAGTTTGAAAACCATACTGCACCAACTGCATGCCAAGTGAACTTTTGGACTGTCTCATCAACACCTCCAACTGGTCTTCTGCCACTCACTAGCCTGCTTTCCTACACCTCACCTCTCCATGTGTTCTCTTTTGGTCTGTCTGGGATTTTTCTCCCTCTCTCTTTGTCTCATTTGATTTTGGAACCATAGGCTCACAAGGACACTTTTTTCAAACAGCAGAGCAAGTAACCCAAGGCAGCCACACAGTTTGGCCAATAGTTGGCACAGGGATATTAAAACAGCATGTGCACTTCCCTTCAAAACCCAGCACTGAAGACATTATAACATTGAAGGCTGAAACAAAAATACAGAAAGTAGAATAAGGCTAGGTGAAAGGACCAGCACCCCTTCCCTGTACACTGTGGAGTTACATTTTTCATCCACTGCAAATCCTCCGTTAATGACCCTTGGCTAGTCAAATTATTCCAGAATAAGAAAAGCAAAAATAAATCCAACCAAACGCACCATATGGATGCGTTCATTCTTGAGAGAGGGCACGTTCCAGTGATGAAAATGCTGGATAGCACATGAAGAGGTCTGGGCTTGAGTCCCAGCTCTCACAGAGGCTTTATATTTAATCTTAAGCAAACCACTTAGGGTGGGATTTAGTTGCTTAAACAAAGGTGTCTGATAGCATTTGAGATGCCTTAGGGTATCCAGCATGTCTGTACAGGGCTGGTCAATACAAAACAGGACCCTGGGGGAGCAGCTGGAAGCCCAGAAGGGTTTAGACACCTATACTACATCCTGCACAGCTTTCTGAGTGTCAGCTCAAGATACCTCATGCAGCTCTCCAAGGCTCCCTGCTTCTAAGTTAATGCACCTATTACCCACCTCTCCTGACCCCTGGTGTCTTGTACCATCAACAACAAGCTATAATAACGACCCATATGGTTCATGAGAATATGGCTCTTTTTGCCAAGTTTTTCACTGAAAAGGCCTACTTTCATTCCCCCCTGTCCACAACAGTCTGTTTAGGACTACAGGCCCCTTTATTGGTCATGAAAGCTGCTGTCACCTCAAGCAATGTAAGAGCCTGTTTCTTGTCACTGCAGTCACCCATTAGGCTTTATTAGGAGTGGAACATAAGCTTTAAAATCCTGTGTGGACACTGCACTGTGATGTGTGATGTTCTGTAGCATTTGCCAATCAACAGTGATGTCAGGATTTCTTGATACATGTGACATCATAGGTTGGAGATGCTGACCAAACACAGCATGAGTTCCCATTTAAATATTGGTCTGTTTTGCTGCTTTGGGAGGCAAGAAGGGTGGGAACTCACTCACATGGCCAGGATCTGAGATCCTGTAATGCTGGAAGACCAACTCTGAGACTAGTGACCACAAATCCTTTAACGTAGTTCATTTATCACAGTGCACTGAAAGCCAGCTGCCCACTGAGGCTTGCTTTAAATCTGCTTCACCACAGTCTTCACACCTTGATAGGACACCTTTAAAGTTGCTTTTCTTCCAGTGGTATGTTTAAGGAACAGCTGGTGCCCTATTTAACATGCTAACACCAACAACCATAGCAACAGCTATTATTCCAGTAAGTGACTGCATCTTAGAAACACAGAATTGTTTTGGTTGGAAAAGACCTTTTAAATTCATCAAGTCCAACAGTTTACCCAGCACTGCCAAGTCCACCACTAAACCATGTCCCAAAGCCCCACATCTACACACCTTTTAAATACTCCCAGGGGTGGTGACTCCACCACTTCCCTTGGCAGCCTGTTCCAGAGCTTGATAGCCCTTTCAGAGAAGGATTTTTTTCCTAACATCTGATCTAAACCTCCCCTGGAACAACTTGAGGCCATCTTGATTACAGATTGCAAAACAGCCACAGAAACCCTATTCCTCACCCTCACATCAGCATATTACCTACCCCACTATCTTCCTTTTTGGCCACCAGTGCTGTCCCTTGACACCCCAGTTGCCTTATTTGCTCCATTGCCCTCATGCCCCAGGACCCACGCTCTGTGCAGTACACTTTGGTACTCCTCTATTTCTTGTTGCTGGCTGTGCCCTAACCTGGCCCAGGTTAGAGGTCACACCATTCAGCAGTTTTGGGGCTGGGAACACCCTCCATCCCTGAGGTGGGCACTGCAGGCAGCAGTGTTTCTCCATCCCCTGTGGGCTACCCACAGGGTTTGCCCATGGGTCATCCTGAGACTGGAGTCACCACGCTGTCAGATTTGCTTTGGTCTCCCAACACATCTAATGAGGTCTGTGGGCCAATTTATTTAGTCCATTGTGGTTAAGCCCATGACAGAGAGACTCCGAATTCCCCAGGACACTCAATGAACTCGACATGTCTATCCCGGAGGGTCTTTATAATGTTGAGCACACACCACCCCCTTCCACAATATCAAAGCTTCACTCCTTTAGAGGGTTTCCCAAGCCCAGCAAGGCACAGACGTGGGGATGCCACGGGCCCGCCCGCCATGGCAGGCCGGGCAGCTCTGCCCTCACGTCTGTAGGCAGCCAGAACCTCACAGCACCTCCTCCAGCCACGGGCTGGCTCTTCAAGTGTGTATGCTCCCAGGAGGCTTTACAGCATGATCGCATTTCAAAATTCATCACCCGAGCCCAAACTGCTGGTGAGTCTTCCAGAGACAGCAAACTCTGGCAGCCGCGGTTGCTGGTGGCCAGAGGCCATTCCCAGTGAGTGTAACAAAGAGAGGGCGCTGGCTCTCAAGGTGATTTACTGTGAGCCCTGAATGTAAATCATGGATTCCTCCTGACTGCTTGCGGGTGTAATCATGTAAGAAGGGGAATCAAGCATTTCCATGGAGTCCCTCTTCCTCCCAGTTTGCAAAAAAAGAACGTTTGTTTCCTCTGCCTTATCAACGCCTGACATACGTACTTCACTTGTGCTGTTGAGAAACTGCAGTTGGGTGTCAGAGGAGAGCCGAGAGCCAGGGTGACTCCTGCATACTCCTACATTTTTTGTGCTTCTGCCTTACTATGAGGTGCACATGGGTACTATGTCCTTTTCTGAGACCTCTGCAGGGGATCTTCACCTTTAGGTTTGTGCCAGCCCATGCATCCCTGCTTTAGGTGAGTGGAAGCTCTCTCAAATTAGGTGCATTAAGAGGCATACAAAGGCCAAACATGAAGATTTCAACAGGGAAGAGTATGACTCCATTCCTCATTTACTGCTTGCTTTTGAAAGTGAGCACAGATCTGCTGGGGGCAAAAACAGCATCTCCAGCACTCGCTGTATGGGATGTCCCGAGCCACTAGCACCAGGACAGACTTCCTACACAGCATCAAAAAGACTCCAGAGACCACCATGTAGGGGGTGAAGAAACTTTCTCAAGGCCCCAGTGAGTAATAGGACTGCAGCTAGGTGTCCTGCTGCATAATGATGGCTACAAAGTGGAAATCTTTCTCCATGCTGCTCTTCCTTCTGACACCAGAAGAGCGAAGTGGTCCTCGCATCATCCTGCCCATGCCCTGCCAGCAGCTGCACAGGCAGCCCAACTGCTGCCCTGCTACCCAGACTGAATTAATACAAAATCCACCGTCACACCAGCTGCTACTAGCTCTCTGCTATCCAACAACAACCAGGATAGCTGGCAACAGCAGAGTAAAATATCAGATCAGCTGTGGTTTTGAGGGACTTCATACGAGGCCAACAAAAGCAAGGACATTCAAAGCTCTCAGCTAAGCATAGCAAGAGGTCTCAGTGGAGCGTCAGATGACGAGAAACAGATTTGCTGCATTACATAGTCATGTCAAAGGGCTGTGCTGGAACTTCAGCTGACAGCAAGTCTGAATTTCTTTGCACTCATTGGCTTGAGCTAGCCAGAGGACCCTGCAGCCTCATGTTTCAGACTGTGCCTACCTTTTTTCCTGATTTCATTGATAAAATTCTGATGGTTCTTTCAGAAATCTTACCTTACTTCAGACTAGTCTCATCATTTTTGCCATGGGGGTGACTTCAACACAACTGCTGAAGGAGTAAGGCATCTCTTTAAGAGTTGGTCGGCAGATCAAAATGCATTAATTACCTTGAAGATGCACTATTAAATGGTAGGTGGTCATGTTACAAACCCTTCATGTTCAAGTGAGAAGTAGTTCTTGCTTGCTTTGGAGCAAACTGATTTCAAAGGCCTTTTTTAATACAGGGAATTTGACGTGCATATGGTATTTCTTTCTGGCCACATTGTGTAGTTTCCCATGAGGACTCTATTCCAGGATAAAACTAGATTTATTCAAGAAGCACAATGTTAATAATTTATAAAATTCCTATTTTCTCTGGAAGACAGTTCACAAAGACAGCTACTCCAGAGCAGCTATTGTCAAAGCATAGCTGCATTTGCTATACATCAACTCCACTTCCCCAGGAGGAGAGAACCTATCCCTGAACCCAAAATGAGCTGCTGAAGAAAAACAACCCACTCTGTCTGTCCCAGGGTCTGCATCCCTTTAGTTTAACTGTATTATAATTACAACTTTATTTAGCTGAATACATATTTTTTACATACACAAAGACTTAAAATTGAGTTCTGTTTAAGCAAAAAAAAGTCCCCATTATACAAAACAAAAGTGGCTTCACAGACTGTTCCTAATTAAGGGCAAACCCACAATGGGCTTGCAGTGACTTTACAAGCAGTATCTGCAGAGAGGCTCTAGTGTGTGCTCTGCCACACACTCATCTAAATGCTAAGTGGTGGTACCTATAACTCAGAAATAGCTATTAAAAGAGGAAAGTGTTAAGATGAGGTAAATGGAAATAGCTGAACATTGAGATGGGGGCAGGTAGCTCTGCTGATGGTAGGGAAACCGGTAGATTGCCATAATTAGATTGTATCTGAATCTCCCCAGCTCATGTCTTTTCCTGACGTGTTTAAGTTGCATACACCATTGTGGAGCTTTATCCTCCTGTGGAGGCCCTG
This sequence comes from Florisuga fusca, assembly GCA_038090715.1. NCBI lineage: Eukaryota > Metazoa > Chordata > Aves > Apodiformes > Trochilidae > Florisuga > Florisuga fusca. The sequence goes on along the minus strand of JAAWXA010000004.1, from coordinate 10,771,317 downwards.
AATGTTGCTGGCAGGTGCTGCACACAATTACACCAACAGACCAGAGAGATTGCTCTCACAACAGGAACCCATTAACAACAGCAGCAACATCTGGAACAGGACATATTGCTTTCTGGAGCCACAGGATGTGATTACATTTGGGCAAATTACACCATGATGCCAAATTGTTGAAGATATAATTAGAAAGTGCTTATTTGCTTTTAATTATTAATTAATAGGGGGCCCAAATGTTCAAGGGAAGGGGGAATGGGATGATTTCTGTAAAGAATGGACCCACAAAGCTGGGCTGTGTTTTGTAAGACTTCATGTGCACGGATAAAGCACTTGGCTTCATAAACCTGTCGAAGAGCAGCTCTGTACTGACTTCAGTGAAATGTTGCAGAGCGCCACTGGGAGGTGTCACTATATAGCAATAGCATCAGGCCAAAGAAATGAGCTGTCTCCAATACAGCAGAAGGCACATGCAGTAATTCCAGGGGGAATACGAAAAGGAGGAGTGGGGGAGTGGTGTGATTATGTCATTGACACTCAGATGCCTCACATTTTGTCATCGGGTGAAATCCATTCACTGACAGTGTTTTAAGATCACCAACTCTGGCCACAGAGTCAAGTGATATATGCTATTGACCTCCCCTTTAATCCGTCAGGATCTGCATTTGCTAGCAATACAGTCACACGTGTACCCACACTCACACAGCCCCCAGAGTCTTACACATTAGTGTAATCTTTACCACTCATCGACAGTCATGACACTAATGAGGTTTAACAACAAAACCAAACCTCATCCCACCAGCCCTCCAAGTTATGGAGAAAACTGCTGAAAGAGCTAACTGCCTAGCCAAACACATTAAGCCTTACCCTGGTGCTCCCTCTCCATTTCTCTCTCTCTCTCTCTCCTTCTGAGATTTTAGCTGGATCTCTCTTATTAAACTGACCGTGCATCTGATGCAAAAAAAAATGTTTGATGGGATCTGCATTTTGCCCAGGGTCTTATTAATTTATTTATTTTATTCTGTGCTTAAAAAAAATCCTGCACACTCTGCCTTTTTTTCTGCAAGGAGCAGGCAAGCAGAGCTATTTATCCATGGTAGCAGAACTGAAAAAATCAGAAAGGGTTTACAACCTTCTTCTACAGATTTTATGGCTAAGCTAATTAGGTGATATCAGTGCTGGCACTTAAAAACAAACAAACAAACAAAACCAAAACAGAGACCCTCACCCCTCTTTGCAAGGAGAGGAGAAAAAAAAAACAACAAAACCAAAATAAACAAAACTTTATCAGCTGGCTTTGAAGGCCAGCTGAATTTCAGATAAGGTTATTACACAAAGACCAGTCCCATCTTTCTGCACTGTCCTGTGAAGCTATCTTTACTTGGTTAGCAGGAGCTGATGTCAGTGTTTGACAAAGGGCTAACATCCACACACTAACCCTTAGCCCTTGGGAGGAGGCTGAGCACTACCCAGGTCCACAGCCCTGCCCTGCAGGCCACCATCTGGAAGGAGAAGGCTCTGGGTACTTCATGAATCCCCTGCTTGGGTAAGTCTCTCAGCCACGTGCAAACAAAAAATAGTCATAAAAATGAAATACTCGGGCAGGCTTGCCAACTCACAGAATGCAAGGACAAACACTGAAAAGCCTGAGCACTCTGTAAATCAGGTTTGATAAGAAGTACCTGTTACTGGAAGTTTTACTGCATTCTTTGGCTCTGGGAATGGAAAAAGAAAAGGGAGGAGGCACCCTTAAAATGAGGTGCTCTGCAGGACTTCGGGGAAAACATCCTTGCTCTGCCAGTGATCAAGACCTAGTCATGCCAGGACAATGTGGTGCTCACCTTGGAGAAAAAAAGAGGAGCAGGGAACCAAAAGGCCAGGAAGGATGTAAAATCCCGCCTCTGCCCAGCTTCCCCACTCCTCATCCAGCCTCACAGATGGCCCAGCCCTGGGAGTCAGTCCTCCTAATCTCCCCATGGGCAGCACATGGGAGTGGGGAGAAGTAATCCCCCTGCTCCTGCTGGCCATCGTGTGAGGAGGTTAACACTTTCCTGACCCAGAGAAGCTCAGGTTTATTGTTTGGCTTCTTCTCTGCCTTCACAGCAAAGATATCGGAAAATATTCCTGCTGTGGCTGGAAGATGTAGGAGTGTTTAAGAAATAACCCAGCCAGCAAAAGAGAAAAAATCATGATTGGTAAAATTTTCTAGGAAGAAAAAGGAAATAAAACCCAACAACCACAGATGTGATTACAACCAGACCTTCCTCACCAACCAGACCTTCCTCACCAACCATCTCAGCTGAGTGCTGAGATGCACTCAGCATCTCCTTCTGCCTGAGCCCAGCCAGTTGTGACTCTCTGTGCATTGGGTCTTCCCCAGTTACAGCAGACATGTGTCACTCTTCTGGCCAGGTCAAGGCCAATAGAAGCTGACCCCATCAGATGCTGCTCATGAGGCTTGGCATTGCAATGCCAGACATGGAAGAGGGACAAATGACCAATGCCTTTCCACAATACTTCCTGACAGGTTTCCTGACAATTCCAGGAATATCCGCATACTTCCAGACCCTTTGTTTCCAATCTTGGCATTTGGAGGTAATGTTGTGAAGAACAGAAAGGAGGAGAAAGTAATTTTCAGCTGAGGAGCAGTCCCAAACTCAGTGGCTGTTCCATAGGCTGCTCCATCATATCACGGCACCTCTGATGTTATTATCGCTGGTGCAGTGGAGACAAACACTCTCTGGCAGCATTCCAATTTTAATTTTCTGTGGGTCTTTATTTGTTCTCTTAGAAGTGTTTTTTAAGTAAAAAAAAATAAATTCTAACTGCCTCTTTTGGGTTACTGCATAGGATTGTTGGTAACAGTAACTGGGTTATGAGATGGGGAAACCAAAGAAAAGAGAAAAGGCGGGAAAAGAGATTCAGGGAGAGATTGCAAAGATTTAAAAATAACAACAGTAAAATGAGAAATTTTATTCTCCGCCTGGGGAACCAGGAAGGCTGTGATTAATGCTTGAGTTCCCCTGGTCAGGTTACCCACCTCAGCGATTACAAGAGGAGCTGAGCAGTGCAGCTCGAGTTCAGAAGGGGAGCTGAAGCATAGCAGAGGCTCTTTGATGCATTAAGACAGCCCAAGTCAGCAGCAGGTCTGGCTGTAAGGGAGGCAGCAGCCTTGGAGAACATGACCTACATAGGGGCTTCAGCCTCCCAAGCAGCACTGAGGGGAATCAGCGGCTTATACAGCCATGGACATTTCTGAAAATACTTAAAATTGTGACACTTGCTGGCTGCTCCATCCTCTCCTTACATGCATGTAAGCCCTGGCACCGAGGGGGAGTGGAAAAAGAAAATAAAAAAAAAAAAAAAAAAAAAAAAAAAAAAAAAAAAAAAAAAAAAAAAAAAAAAAAAAAGAGGTAAATTAATTCACACATGTATTCAAACTCCCTGCTCTGATCCCATGTCAGGCACAAAGCAATGTTTCCTTCCCAAGCCCACAATTTTTCCATAAAAATAACCTCACAAATGGAAGGAAGAGGTGCTTTACATTTTATTTTCTATAGGAAGTAATAATAATTTTTAAAGGGGTGATATACCTCCAGCCCTGTTTTTCCCTTAAAATGACCCCAAACTGTACAGGAAAAATATTTGCTCTTAGAGCTTGAGCAAACCTCAGTGAATTAAGTTTTTGTTGTTAATGGCAAGGCTGCTGTTTATCCGCAGAGAATCAAACCAGATGTGGAAAATAACTGAGGGTTTGGTGGCTCAGCAGCTTGCCCTTCGATCTCAGGGAAGAAGCCCACCACCTAAACCTGGTGAGGGTCATAAAGAGTCCTAAAGCCTTGGACATGCCTGGGTTTGTCTGCCATGACCACTGGTGCCCACCCAGGGGTGAGAAGCAGGAGCCCCAGATGGGCTCCAGAGGGAGAGCCGAGAACTTTGACACCTCTGTGAACTCCTCAGGGAAAATTTCACATGGCACAGTCAGCTTTGAGCTTGTGACATTACTGGAGAGTTAATTAAAATTTTAAAAATCTGTCATAAGCGCCAACAGAAAATAATGTGTTTGACCTAGTAAGATCACTTGGGCAAAGGTTTTTTCTCACATCAGAAAACTTTCTCAGACAGGAAAGATCCATCACCTTCAGAGCATTTTCGTGGACACAGAGCAGGATGTCTGGGTGACCACCTCATGCCACCTCCCTCCCTGGGAGCCAGGCACCTTGGTCAGACTGCATAACCCACACTGCCCCCTGGGAGACAGGGAACAGGGATCTCCCTGATGAAGGGGAGAACACAGGTACCCCCATCAAGTACTCACTCAGAGAGCCTGCCCCGCAGATGAGCAGCAATACAACTCTATTTTTGGCCCTGTAGCAGTGTTTCTGCATTTTAGAGGGAAAATTTAATGCGTCAGAAAATATTTGCTCTGTGGCTTCTATAGGTGTATTTAACACCTCCAGAGGAAGACAAATAAAAGTAAAACCCACTCATCACAACATTTGCTGACCAATCTGACCAATTTCTGACCTGTTAAAACCTTTCGATTGTATTTTGACCACAGAGAAGAAGGAAGCTGCATCATTGAAACATTTTCCCTTTTTTTTCAGGGGAGCTTTTCAGCTCACCCCAACAAATACCTAGGGCATTAATCACAGATGCCTAACTAAGAGCTTGAAGAACAACAGGGAAGGAGGGCAAGAGGGTGAAGAGGCAAACATGGTTCACAACAGTCTGATTTTCCACTCCACCACAGCCAGCCTCACCTCACCTTGCTGGGAACCCACATCAAACCTAAGCCCTGTGAAGGAAACACCTAAGAAGTGGTTAGAAATGGCAAAACAGATTTATTAACAGTTCATTTTAGTATCCCTCCTCCCTACAGGAGATCTATTTGGGCAAGTGCTCTTTAGCCCTCTTCAGGCCTACTGAACCTGGTCCCACGGGAAGACCACAGGGAAGCAATCCAGGTCCTCCCTGGGAGATGCTGGGGAGGCAGAAGGCTCTCCCATGGCTTCTGGGTATTTCTCACTTACATGCATCTCTGAATGGGATATCTGACTGCAAATTTAGCAAAGGACAAGTTTAGCAAAGAGCTTACTCATCTCAACTCTCTCTTCTTATAGCTCTTTCCCTATGAACAGATAATAGTGCTCTTCACTTTCTTCATGGGGCACCCAACAGGTACTGATGGCTTAACTCCACTGCTCCTTTATCCTTAAATACCCAGGCTCATGCAAAGCACAATTTCTTGCAGTATCTCTGTGGCTGCTAAGTTGTTTCCACTGGAGTCGGCCTTGCTAGGCCTTTTCTCTCATGGCTGAGATAAGGAGATGGACACTCCCCATTGAGGGACACATACTGCCACATGCAGTAGAGAGGAAATGGCAGCAATTGTACCCCATCTGATAAGGGTACCCCATCTGATGGCTTTGCAAAACTGAATAAATACCCTGTTGATCTACCAACTTTTATCAGAACATACAAGTTAGCATTTAAAAATGCAGGTGGATTAAATATTGCTGCAGCACTGAAAATCGTGAGCAGGTGTTATACAGATTTGCATGGGGCTGCCTCTGTGTGTGTGTGTATGGAAGAACTGTTGACTTATGAAATCAGGTTGCCTTTGTAATGCCATGCACAGATCTCCTTCTCTCCCATCCCTGGAGAAATCAGGATGTGAAAGAGGCAAGGCTTTCTTCCTTCTTGATGTTTCCTAACTAGGCCAGATCACTTTGGAAGATGGCCAAAAGTTCATTTCATATTCACTGCTGACCTGTTTCATTCCTCTGAGGTTTCAGTGAAAAGTTGGGTGAAAGCCTTCTCCTCCGTTTGTCTGAAAGTGCGCCACCATTAATGCCAATCCCTGAAGCATGGTCTGCAGTGCACAGATAAATGATTTATTCAGAGCTACCACTACTTCCTTGCTCCGTCAACACACTCCTGCAGAAACTTGCCATCTGCTGCTCAGGTAATATTCAGTGGCAATCTCAGCAGCATCAGGGAAAAGAAAAAGAATAAACTGCTTCCTTTTTCATTTTATCACCCTTCTTCATGTCTCTTCAGAGTCATGAAAGAGATCTGGAGAACAGGTAAGCAATACCAAACTCCCAGCTCTCTTCCAGCTGGCTGTGTATTGCAGGGCTGCCTAGTTGGGAGATTATGCAGTTGTGGAATCTGCAATGCAAAGCTGAAATCTGCCTGCTTAACCATCAGTACCTATCTGCAGTACAAAGGTGCTGTTCTGGCTCCTGGAACTAGGAAAGGAGATAAGAAGAGGACCACGGCAGGGGCAGGAGAGATTTTTTTTTTCCTAAAAAAAATGTTGTGTACTTTTTTGTTCTCTAAAGTACATAAACATATAAAACAAAGTGCAATAAAGACTGCAAATTACTTTGAAGTTAATGAAAACAATGATTTTTCTTTACTTGCAGGTGGAGGGCAATGTGACCATGTGTTGTTAGTCATCTGGGTCACAGATAACCCTACAGAAGTTACTTTTTAAACTTAATTAGGAATTTACAAATACTATACTGACATGAACATGTGTTCACATGCAGGATCACTGACTACCTTTGCATCAGATTCTGCTACAGAGACAGACAGACATGATGACCATCAGTCCACCATAGCCCTTCCAACTTTGGAAATATGCCCTGAATATCATGCATATGTTATGTGTCATTAATCCTCTTAGCTTCTATTTTCTCCAACAGGGGTTGAGAGTGTTCAGCTCCGTCTCAGACCTGGCTATGGAGGAGAACATATTTCTGTGCTTGTCACTACGTGCTCAGATATCTAATTTAAGTTACTGGATGTGAAAGGGACATTGAATTTAAATTAATGATGCTGGATTTGGTCTTTCTTCAGTGGAGGGATGAACTGCTGTTCTGATGTTCCTTCCAGCAGTGGTCATCAGAGATCTCAATGCGATGTCTTGCAAAACGACTACCAGTCTTTTTCTTCACATCAAGCTGCTTTAGAAGAACATTCTCATTTTAATTGGAAAAAAGTTATGCTGAAGTTCCTGGACTTTTCAATGAGCCCTGGTACCTATATCAAACACCTGCACTGCTACTCCTGCACTGATGGCATTTCAAACGTGGCAGTTTTAGGGAATGGGTCATGCTGGATAAAAGCAGCTGCAGAAGGTGACTTGTTGCACATAATTTAATGCTTGCAAAATTGAATCAGAGGCTGATTTTCAGATGCACTGGACATACATCCGTGGTGAAGGGTCCTGGCGTATGCTTCCTCAGATACAAGTATATACTCACGCCTATAGATAAAATTCCTCTCAAGGGAAGGAGAGATTTTCAGCTACTCATCATTTTAGTAATGCTTAAGTGACAAGTTACAGCACTTCTGAAAATTCCCAGGAGGTAGATGTTATACCTTTGTGGGACTAAATCCTGTTGAAAACCTGCCTGATAAGGTGAAATTCAGGTCATCTAACACCAGTTGTCTGAAAGGGAAGTGTTTACTCTAATCCTGCTCCTTTGCGTCAACAGATAGATACAGTCACCTTTGGAGGGTAACTTCTAAAACTTATCATGGATGCCTCTTTTTATCTTTCTCCTTGTTTCCTGATAGTGATCCCTTTTGGGTAGGCTCTCAAATCCCCAAGTCCTCAATGTAGGCTCCAGGTAGGAAAGTGTTCCCACACCACTAGCACTGTTCCTCCTCCCAAATCCATGTTGGTCTCAGAAAGATGAATTCAAACAGATAAATTCAGCACCCAGAACACCTTTCTCTACGTACAGAAACATTTAAATTTTTTTTGAGTGCCTGCCCTCACAATAAATAAACTAGCAACTTTTGCAGAAAAATTGAAACTGAAAACTGATGATTTGTCTGTTTTTTCCATCTTATGAGACTGACCTTTTCTCTGCATGCCAAACAACACCAAAGAGCTCTGCTCCTTGCGTGAGGGCTCCCAGGGAACATGGCCTCAGCAGCAAACTTGCTGCTGACACAGAGCCCAACTCTCCTTTGATTTATAACCTACTTACGCTGCTCAGATGCAAACATTCTGCAGCCCAACATTATTGACTAAGTCATACAATCTGTCTCCCATGATTTCCATCAAAAACACCTGGCCTAAAAGATTTTCACAGATCATAAATTCAAGGTTTTATCCCGATTTCTCCGGAGATGATGAGCAACATGTTTGCCTCCATGCGAGCCTGTTGAAAACTTCCTTCAGCAAAGGATGGTTTTTGAAAGGAATAAAGATTTTCTTGTGATTTCCAAATCAATACAGTCGCTTTGGAGGCACACTGAAAGGTTGTTTCTATGGATAAAAATCCTTACTAACAAAGACATTTTGCTTTGTTGAAAAATTTTATGTTCATGAGAAACAAATTAAAAATCTCATATGCTATCATTACCTATTGTTAAATAAAGTAAACAACACTTCTTTACCAGGAAGACAGCAATCTACATATTTGGAGGAAAAAATGCAGACATTTCAACAAGTACAAAGCCAAAGCAAGAATCTGCAGGCACACAATAGCCCCTATTGGATTTTTTTCTGCCTGTGGTGGAAACATTTCCCTTCAAATATCAGAGAATTAACTTCTTAAGGTGAATAGTTCAAGCGATAAAGGCACATAGGATAAGAAAGCAGAGGACAGAGAATCAAGCTCATGCACGCTAACTGCAAATGGTCTCATACAGTGTGACTTATTTATACCATACATCAATAAAATAACAACTTTCAACCCACTTAGTGAATTTTTGTGTAGGGACAGAAAGTGAGCACACCTAAGTAGGCAAGGAATATTCAGGTTATGTGTACAAATTATTTATACTTTATAATCTATTTTGAAGGAAGAAGGGCTGGAGGAGGAAAGGGGAAGAAGCAGAATGTACTTCAAATAGCATTATTTATCATTTCCTGACTAAATATAGCATGTGTCTCCGGAAAAGACTGACTTGGGCTTTCCAGTCAGCAGTGAGGGGAATTAACACATGCTGGGTTTGGCATAAACTGGTAAATCCTTCAAATATGTTCCACCCCTTACATTAAAGTCCAAGCTGAGCTGCTGGAACTCGATTTGAGAATAAATGTTCCCCTCTCAATAACAGTTTGCCTTGAAAAAAATATAATTCTCCCTTAACATTTGCTAATCTCTTAGCATGGCAAGATCTCTGTGGTATGGGAGGATGACTCTCTTCAGCCATCAACCAGCTATAAGCAGGAGACCCACATCCATATGTGCCAAGGAACGTAGCCCTGGACAATTACTCACTCAGTAAGTCCAAACAACAGGGAGCCTCATAGCTCCAAGAGACCCAGACATGCAGCAGCATGAGGCCCAGGATAGAAATTAGTAGTTTGTGAAGCTGTGAGGCTTTGCATTTGTGTAAATCCTGGATTTCCACTTTTTTTTTTTTTTTTGCGGTGTCTGACCTTTGCCTTGTCTGCTTCCACAGTCTGAGTGAACAAAATTGGCAGTGCTGTTCACAGGAAGGATTAGGCAGGAACACTATTTCAGTACTGTGTTCCAGCACTTACTTCAAAAGCCGTGCAAATGTGCAAAATAAAATGTTCCATTAAGTGATGAAAATTCACATGAAAATTGAAATAATGACCCCTTTGGAAAAGCAACAAACATTTCACCAAGCACAAGCACACTTGCTTTTGCACTTCCAGCACCAGGCTTATTTTACAGCCCTCAGAATCAACTCCATCATTTATATTTCACCAGCTATAGCACACTAGGGTACTATAAACATAATCCAAAAGAAGCTGCCAGCTCAGCTTCCAGAAAGTGAAAAACCCCAAAACAAACCCCACCAAACCCAAGCTCTGCTCCAAAGGGAGATGCAGAGCAATCACAGGTGCTCTGATCCTAATACATGGCTGCTCTCTCCCCCCAGAGACAGTACCCCTTTCTAAGGATTTATGGGTGGGTTGCTCCAAAGATCTCAGGATGGGGCTTGACATCTCTGTGCTGCAAAGAGAGACAGGCAGACTTCTCAACTGCCTTGACAGAGGAAACGTATCTCATTTTAATCCTGAATTTATTTCTGGCCCCAGAAATCACTGCTGTTATCCCACATATGTTATTACAAGTTATATACATCAGCCATGCTGAAATGAAAGCCTGAGGCTCCAGACAATGTTCTTGCCAGTGCAGAAGTTGCTCCCATGTTATCTGAAACAATTTGTATGTCTGGTTTTCTGTCTTCAGTCCGCTACCTCTTTGCCCATCAGCACCGTTCGTGTTTGCATTGTGATAACTTGACAGATACACAAACAAGTAGCAAAAAAGGTCTTGAGTATTTATAGTCTTCCTGTTGTTCTGGGTGTTAGATTTTCTGGTCTGCCTGAGTCATGTAAAAGGAGGCAAGGAAGACTGGATGCCTTGGCTAATCCTAACGTGCTATCAAGCTTTTCCTCTAAATCACCAGTTCAAATGCAAAGTCAGCAGTGACCAGCCACCCTTGTACTTGCTACAGCTGCCTTGCAGAGCTCCTGAAATGCTGTTAACTCTTACAAAACACACACATCTTCTTCAGCAGAAACCCTGTGGCAGTGAGACTTGCAGCCAGAGGCCAGAGGTCAGGCACTGAGCAGGCCCTGTTCCTAGGTAAGCAATGGTTATCCCCCATGGTAGGGCATGTGGGACCTTGGAGAGCTTCCTCTTGGTATCTATGTTAGCAAGCAGTGCAGGGCAATGGGAGCTGATCTGCACAGCCAAACATTGAGGACAACCTCATGTCCACAGGACCCGCAGTTTGGGGCTTTTGTCCCCCTCCGCTCCCAGCTTTCGCTTGCTGAGATTCAACTCCCTCACCACAGAATGAGTGCCCCCTAGCACTCATCCTAGGGCATCCTCCTGGGATACATCTTCTGGTTTGGTTTCACCTGAAGGGTGAACTTCTGTGCTCAGCCTGGCAGCCCAAAAGCTTAAAAAGGCCCTTGGGGATCACCCTTTCAGACTGACCTCTGGCATCCAAGACACAGGTGGGGGTGGAGCTGGGCACCTCACTGCCTCCTGTGCAACCCACCACCTCACCACCTCATCCCCACCCCCAAGCATGGGGAACACCATGGAGATTGCCAGGATAAGCAGCCTCACCTCAGCCAAATGTGCAGAATATGGGTGGATGGCAGCAGACAGGTCTTGGTGCTGCAACCATCTCACCTGGCAACTGAATGATGGCAGCTGGCTCCTATCCTGTGCCCAGATTTCACAGGGAAACACAGTCATGTATACATGGATGCAACTGCTATCCAAAATACAGCCCTGAGTAGTATGCAGGCTGCGGCAGGTGTGGTAGCTGTTTTTTCATAAATATCAGAGAAAATGGGTCAAGCTGTGACTTACTCATCTATGCTCACGCAGGATTTTGCCCATTGAGCCTGGAGCTGCTCTAGTATTTTCAGTGGAGTAAAGCAGAGATGGTACTGGCATAGGAGGCTCCATACACACTGATTTCCTTCGGTTTGATGCGCTCTGCTCCAATAAATCCTGCCTTCACCATTCCTTTTGGAAGTTATTACATAGCACAGGAAAAAACAGGACAGTTTCCCCTTTGAAGAGCTACTGATTACTACTGTGAGTAATTCTCCTGCCTTGGTTTTTACATGTTCTGCAGGTGCAAACTCTTGTGTCTCCTCAGCTGTGGCACTGCCAAGCATGCCAGGTTTAATTCTTGCAAAGCACAACTGACAGTCTAGCATCCTTCCAGCTCTGTCTGTGCTGCCCTTTTCTGAACTCTCGCCAAATTACCTATGCTTTTCTGGCAACCAAGGTCTCAGAACCAACCCCAAAATTCCAGTTACAGACCGAGTCTCAGAGAGATGGGAATCACTGTCTCCTTTCCTGGGACCTGAACTGTCTCCATAACACCTTATGGTTTAAACCTTCTTTGAAGCCAGTCAGTGAAGTGCTGCCCACCTTCCCACGTGCTCCTTTAGTGCAACTGTGTTCCACTTCAAAACATCAAAACATCAAAACCACGTTTCATGTTTTTCCCTAGAGCTTAAACTTGTGTTTTAACAAGTCAAATCTCACTTTTCTATTTTCTGCTCATTTGTCCAACCTGGCAAGATCTGCCTGTCTCGCTGTTCAGAGTTGCTCACAATTTTCACTAGCTTTTCCAGTTCTTCCTAAGACAGTGTCACCTCCAAATTCTTCACTTGATGTTTGAGAAAGTAGCCCTCCTAATAATAAATAAAAATAGGAGAGAGAGGAGAGGAGAGGAGAGAAGANAGAGGAGAGGAGAGGAGAGGAGAGGAGAGGAAGGGAATGGGCACTAATGATAGCAAAGAAAGTTGCAGAGCCAATCCAAAGTGGCAGACTTTGCCATCTGTGTGAGCAGCAACCAGATACAGAATAATATGAACACAAAAGGATTATTATTTGCTTAGAGGAAAAAAAAAATCAGTTGAAGATCATAAAACAAATGGTAATGTCTCTGCTCTTCCCAATAGCAAGCACTAGTTACTGATCTTGCAGGGACATTAAGGAATAGAGATTTAAAGGCATTTTCCCAAGTCAGCACAGGGAAAAATATTTTGCACCAAGAGTCTTGATTTTTGTTCAGTAAAAGCAAAACCACATTTAATAGATAGGTATACATGGAGCTTGATTCTAGACTCTGGAACAAGTGTTCTCAAAAGTGTATTGCAGGATGATGAATTTCAGCTAAAGATTCAGGAAAAAGTAGTATCTGTATACCATCAGCAACAGAGAACCCACAATCAAACTCAGTTTTGTTTCAGAGACAAGATTTCACTTGCAATGTGTCATTTAATTCAACCAATTTTATTTCGCTTTCTAATTGCTCTCTAGTTACACAATCCCCCCTTGTGGTACTGAGTTCTTAGCAAGTGCTTAATTAACAAAAACAAAAATTATGATCTTTCTTCCTTCTCAGATTGCTAGTGAAATCGCTTCATTGACGTTTGCTAAAAATTATCTATTTCTGCTTGACTGTGTCTATGAGTAATGAAATGAGTAAATGCAAGGAAAGTGAAGCACAGAAAATGAATGAGTTTTGAATTTAATTAAAGAACCCCACAACATTTCATGTGTGGAACTAGGAGCAAATAATTTAATTCTGGTTACTGGGGTTTACTTAAGCACAATCTCTCATAATGCATATAATGTATTTCAAAATAATGTAGCCAGTTAAAAAAAAATAAAACAACTACAAAGAAAAGTGGACTTCATTCTCTCTGGACAAAATAATCACGAAAAGTGATTAATATTCCAGATGGTAGCACAGTCTGTAATTAAAACACGATATGCCAAAAGATTACAGCCAAACAAGAAGCCTGCCCTCATCCGCCTCTTAGTATTACTAATTGTACAGTTATTAGGCCAAACAGTGGCTTTTCCTCATTATACTAATTCCTTTATTTGCTGTGAAGCTTCTCTCTTAAAGTCCCAGACACCAGAAAACCACTTTATGTCACTAATAATCTGGCAGAAGCAGAGAGGGGCACTTGTCAGGGGCAGGAGCAGAGATGCACAGACAGAGGAAGAGCACAGCATGAAGGAGCCCCTTGTCACTCTTCCCTTCAAATCTCTTTCTTACAGCCACCAACCCAATACTTGGCCAAAAAAAAGTCTTGTTTCATTCTCTGCCTTGCTCCAGGGGTTGCTTCTTTATGTAGATGGGGGTCATGGACACCAAGTGTCCATGGGCGATCACTGCCCAGGGACTGGTAGGGAAGTTCCTCCTTTGTATGGTTCCAGAGGCGTCTGGGTGTACAGCTAAGGGCATTGCACTACTAAAATAGCTCCTGGCATGGGACAGCATGAACCCCACTGTGCTGGTTATTTTATTTTCTGTAGTTCCTCACGGTACCACTCAACTGAGTCCCATCAGTGGTCAGACCTTGCAGTCCCAGAGCCAGGCTCTCCCCTGTAAGAGCACCGAGGTCACAATCCTCTGCACAGCAATGTGGAACTGAACATTTCCACTCCATCAAGGCTAGCCAGACCCCACCCAGATGAACCATCTGGGACCTGCTCACTGAATGTTCTTTCTACATCTGTACAGAGGCACACTCTTAGGTTTTCAACAGGAACTGTATGCATGAGACGCAGGATGTGGAGCGTTTCATCCACGTGGATAACATGAGTACTATTTGAATACACTATAAAAGCATTTCCCCACAGGAATTCCATATTTTTTAACTTCAAACACATGCTGTACTTAATCTAAACAGAACTAAAAGAGAATGTGAAGAATTGGATGCCTTTCAAAGTCCCAAAAGCCCGGCTTTTCAAATCTCAGACCACCCTTCATCTGATTATTTGTGGGCCTAATGAAGTAATTGCAGAGTGGCGGCTTGATTTCCTCGAATCAAATGTCAACAGCCACCAATCTCCAGGAGTTTCCACAGCTTGGTAACACAGTGACTCTGCAGCATGGGGGCCCATACATGTTTTTCATATTAGGGAGCAGATGGAAGCTGTAATTCCCTCTAGAGCGGAGGGATGCATTTCAACAAACAGTAGCAGATGACATACTGATTTCTGGAAATGTTTTCCATTTCTATCCAACCTATCAATGGGTTGTGGTTGAGAAGAAGCTGAAACAGTCATACATGGTTGGACAAAACAGAGATGGGAAAATACAATGACCATCTCCTAACCTGTGAATCTATTTGTCTGGTGCTTGGCACAGGGACCTGTCACTCCGTAATGCCAGAAAACTCGGTTATGGTGCCCAGGCAAAGAGCTCTTCAAAGCTGCTTGGCTTTTAGAAATGGAGACTGCGTTAGTGCTGACACTATCATGCTATTTCTCAAGAAATATGCTATTTTTCAGTAGGCTGGCTTTACAGGTCATCAGATCTTTCTGTAGAGAAGATCCTAGCTCAGCCACAGTGGTGGCAGGATGGCTGTGGCCTCTTTGCAAATTTTCTTGTATTTAGAAGGTACGGGATGTTTTTCCTTGAACTGATAGGTTTTCCAATCTTGCTTGCACTAAGGTCAAGCAGCCTGTCAGCTGTCCAACTGAGGGAAGTAAGTTGCAAAACATGAACACTGGTTACTATTTTAAAATGAAAATGCCCAGACCTGCTGTCTTTTAACCCTCTTTCAAGCACAACTATTCTGCCAGCAAGGCAGCACCTCAGGAAAGCAAGGAGCACAGAAGCTTAAAGACACCTCTGAGCTTGCAAAAAGACTGTCTCATGAAGAAAACACTTGGGACTTTTAAATTCAGACTTTGCAACCTGCTACCTGCCAAGAGTATTTCCTCTTTCTCCTACTCCAAGTGAGGAGAGACCAAAGCCTGCCCTCAGGAAAACACAGTGGTAAAATTTAGAAGAACATGAACTAGCAAAGGGAAAATAACTGGAAGATTATGAAAATACAGAATCATGTAGCTTATGGTGGGATCTACACCACTGTACATTTTTAAAATGCATACAGATTTGTTTCTCTTTCGTGATGCCAATTATGTGTGTCAGCAAAATCCAAGAGTCTGTTTAAAATCTTATCCACCACATAACTTGGATATTTCCAACACCCTGAGTTTTCTGGAGCACTAACTGTAGTGCTCGTGCGTGCCGACTTAGCCCATTTCTAAGCTACACAAGTTCCCTCTGGCAACTCTGCCTTAGCTCTGACCTACATCTTCTCGGCTGCCTAACTCAAAGCTTCTCCTGCCCAAAGATTGCCTGTCAAAAGTGGAGATGCCAATCTATATGCTAAGGAGCAGAGATGTGCCTAGTGACAGGTCAAGCTCCTGTTCCTGGGGTTGAAAGGCCACCAGACAGGAGAGCTGCCTTCCTTTCCTCTCTTCTGACCAACAACCACCAGCAACCAGCCCTCTAATTCATGCTGCACCGCAGGAACTAAACAAACAACTGCAGTTGGCAATTACTGCAATAAATGCCTTCTTTCTTCCCTCTTTTCCACTGGCAGTTTGTTGTTGGAAGGAAAAGACCACCTTGTTGGAGTGGCTTAATTTTTTTTAATTGCAAAATAACCACCTCGCTGACAGGTGGGCTATGGTATGTGTTTAAAAATCCATTTAAATTAACATGAAGCTTGATGGGCTGTAATGTAATGCAAATTTCAAAGTCTTTGCTTTTTTATTCTACTGAGCTTCTGCCAAGCACAGGCATCCTCTTTGGCAAACAAAAGACCGTTTCCCATAAAGCCGAACTATGTGGGTTTTTTCACCCCATTTTTATCCTATTTTTATCCTCAAACATAAAAACTGTTAACTTGAGCCTGCCCAGTGTATTTAAGCACACTGGAGTTTGCTGCTGAGGCCAGTCCAGTCTGCCCAGCAGTGAATGCAAGGAAGAAAGCCTGTGATGGCAGATGTGCTGTTTAACTATGCTCAGCTATATGCTGTGCCTTTAGACGGAGGTTTGACTTCAATACATAGGTAGATCTTTTCCAGGAATGGCATTATCTGATGATAAGGCCCAGATTTGATTTATTAGAGGAATTTTACTTGAAACTGGAAAACTAAATCTCTTGGCAGTCAAAGGCAAAATAACTCAGTAAGCTGACAACACATTCAAAATGAATTCTGATTTTTAGAAGAGATATCTTTTGGCGAGGTTGATTTTCCTAACAACCTGACTTTTTAAAATATGCAGATTACTACTTATTGAGTAATATCAGAGGACTGAAAATCTACTGTATGCTGCTGAAACAACTGAAACATTCAGTTACAAGAGGAAAGCATGAAGTGGTACTGATTTATTTAGCCTGAAAACAGATTTATATTGAAGTAGATCCCTACAGCTGAAAACTCTGAAACATCTGCAAATTCACACTCATTTCTCTTCAGTCCCCTTTGTGTGCATTTTCTGTACAATGTTAAATGGGGTTGTGCATGTATTTTACTGCTGTTTAATACATGTATAATCTCTCACTGTAAAAAGTTTTTTCAGCTGTTTTCTAGTGTGTATTAAGACATGCGTGCAACTGAGGGGTGACAGCCCCGGTCTCGCAACCCAAGCATTTCTAGACATATCACCCTGAGCTGCAGAGCATTGGCACACTCTCTGCCTGGCATCCCAAGGGAAAGGCAGCTCCAGAATGAGCTGCCTGAGCCATGCAATGCTGTGTGCCCCAGAGGCACAGCCCTGATGCTCTGGCACCAGCTGCCTGTGGCAGTTTCCACAGTGCCTGCTGCTGTCATGGCAAGGAGAATCAATAAGAAGAACAAAGTTTCAAACCAAACCGTTTGTACAGAAGGGAACAGGACAGGACAGAGACATATATTTAAAGCCTCATGTGATGCAGCCATGGATCTGCAGGGTTGCAAGTCACATCTCCAAAGTTTGCACAGTCACTCTCAAAAACACTGCGCTTCACATGTGGGTGGGTGTCTGTGTGAAGACATAAGGACTGTTTCTGCCTCCTGTTGCAATTTTCTCTTAGTGTTTTCCACCAAGCTTGGCATACGATAGTGTGCACACAGGGAAACACAGGCAAGTCACACAAGTGAAAAAGCAATCCTTGGAGCAGACAGGTTTGAAAGTCTCTGGTGTTGAAACATCCCGCAGCAAGAGCAGGTGCTTCCACTCACAGACAGGAGCTAATTGTAGGATACGTTCTGGCCTACAGTCTCTCTTTTTTATGCTTATGTCCATAAAGTCTTTGACTGCTCTCTGTAGTTAGTGACCACACACACAAAGAGGTCTTTCATTAGCAGCACTCTCTAGGAAGCCAGAGCACCGAGTAAATGATACCTTAATGTTCCCTTTCAAAGACAGAGTGGTTTGACAATGATACTTGTTAGTGTACTGCCCTAAGTTCCTCCTGCACTCCATCCCCCAGCTTGCAATTAAGTTTACAAACGTCTAATATTTAGGTAGCCTCCAAAACGCTGGCAGTAGTTGTTTATGAGTTACTTTAGGGAGATGCAAGGGAAAAACTATGTTTGAAAAGCACGGATCCAATTCCCTGTTCCAGTGAGCGCTCATCATCCATGCTACAGTCAACAGAGGTGCATGCAGCCAGCACCTCAAGGATCAAGCACCACGGCTGTGTGGCAAGCAGGCAGGCAAACCCAGTGAGCAGTCAGGGCTCCAGTTTATTTTCAGTGCAAGGAATTACCCTTTGGCTCCTGGAAAGTCCAGTGGGATTTTTAGTGTTCAGCCTTAGGGGTGATGCTGGTTCAAACCTGAAGGATGAGTCAGCTCTGGCTATAGAGCCTCTATTTCTGCCTGCAGTACCAACACTTCTGACTTTGTGGCCCAAGTCAGAGGGTGTTATTCACTCCAGTTTAATTGACTCCTGCAGCTTGCTACTTCTGTGCCAGAGGCTTCTGGGTCTTTGCTCACTAAATGCAGAGCAAAGAGAGAAACACAAACAGCAGCTCTCATAAGCCACCATTCTTATCATTAACAGTGTGCACTAAACTGAACTACCTATTTAACAACTGATAGTGGAGAAGTTACAGGTGTTACAGCTGAAACTATCAGTAAGTATGAAAGTGAGCATTGCCAAAGGCTACCAAACCACTTGTGAATTCAAATCAGCACATTGAGTGACAGCATGTTGACTGGCAAAGGAAAATGTCCCACTTCTGAAAGTAGGAGGGTTTCTTCCCCATACAATCTGCTTCCCTCTGGAAACAAATCTCTGTTTACTCACATTAATTTGGACAGAGTTGTGTTTTGCTAAGTCAGTCCTATTTTTACATGGAAGTCCTATTTTTATGAGGCACAGTACTTTTCTGAGACTTCATATCAAAATCCATCTTCTTTGGAGTAGAAGCAAAGGACTACAGGAAAAACAGAAGACAAGAATAATAACGACCACACTTGCCGAGTCATGTGAAAGGAATATTTGTGACAGCAGGCCAAACAGACTTCAATATTTTCAACATCATTCAATTTGAGGATCTTCTGGTCTTTTACAAAAAGCTCTTAGTTTTGACAACTTAGATTATTAAGGGAGATTTTTATGTATCTAGACTAGTTTGAATGATGTGACTACAAATGCTTGGAAATAAAAAAAAAAAGGGAAAAAGGCCACAAGTCTGTACTAAGTAAGCATATGTAAGTGAATATTAAGTAAGCGTACTTAAAACCATTGAAAAATAAGGTAATTATTCATCACTTCTTCCATGGCTTTTAAGTTCCATTCTACACAACTGAAACACAGGCTGATGGAAATGTAATATAAATATTGTTACTCGAGTTCTGGGGAAAAAAAGGTGTTTTGTTGGGATTTTATTTTTTTGAGCTTGCAAAATTAGCATTCACAAAGCCAGACAGCCAGGTGTTTTGTCTGTAAGAGATAAGCATCTCATCTCTCTCCCAGCTTTGTTTGACAGATGAGCACTACCCCATCACTTTCAAGGCATATCAGCCAAATTGAGATCTTCCAGCTGCACCCTTTGGAGCAGATCAGTAAAACAGTGCGTGAGAAGTACACATCAGTAAAGTAGTTGTCTACAGCATCATTGCAGATACTTATAATAGGGAAAAGCTAGCTACAAATATATGATATTGAACAGCCTAAGTAAGAGCTGGACTGCAGTTACAAACCAATGGCCTGTTTTCTGCATCAGCAGAGCCAGTTTAGGAAACCCTTGCTTTCCTTTGTCTTCCCCCATGTTCTCAGCAACATACATTAGGCTTTTGGACACCTTAGAAAGGCAATAGTTACCCTCCTTTCCAATGATTATAGAGGGAACCCAGATATTAGCCTGCACTAGGTGTCAAAGCGCAACACAGTCAGAACCAGGTGATTACAGGAGATAAACCATGAGAGGAGGGAGCAAGAGCTGCCCCTGGTTCTGTTGGGCTATGACCTGCTGCTGGGTCCTTCCAGGTAAGCTTGTGTTGTATCTGCCAGGCATTCAGAGCTAAACCCAGACTCTGAACTGAGCTTTAGCACTGCTAGCAGTGGCTGAATGCCAGCACTCCTGGGAAACCTACTGGGAAATCTGGGAAATCTACTCAGTTTCAATGGGCAGCAAGAGGAACACCTACAAAGTATCTCCAAGACCTCATCTACAAAGAGACCCATCAAGTTTTATCTGGGCTTATGTCATGGCATAACTAGACCCTATTAGACTCCTAATAACTCCTAATAACGTTCCAACTGTTTGTAAATATCCTGGCAACTCAACAAGGAGACGTCAGGATGCTCTGGTTCTGCCTTCATTTGCACAGGTTCAACACTGCTCCCCAGTATCTCATTCCTCTGCCTTACCCTCCATCTCTGTAAAGATATGCCCCTCAGGCCCTTTTTTCCCAACTTACTCTTCTACAAGCTTTGCCTGAAATTTTTATCATAGCACCTCCTGACACATCTGAACCACCTTGTCAGATGCTCTGGTCATCCAGGATCTGGCAACTTGTGCCGCACTCCTGTGAACTGATACACCTTCCATGCCTTGCTTTGACAGCTTGGCACTGGGCAACTGAAGCTGAAGTCTATGCTAAAAATAATTGCTCTTTTTGTTGTGAAAATCAGGTTTAAGCTGCTCTTCTGTGCTAGGAATGTGTAGGGTTTCCTGGAGGGAGTGAGAGACTCTGTCCTGCAGGGCTATTTTTAGAGCATCCAAGACAAGTTCCATAAACATGTACTAAACAGATTTTATTTTTTCAATTGAAGGTGTTGCCTTTTAGCAAATCTATTTTTTTTTTTTCTGTGCTAATGTAATATGCTGTTGGAACTGTCTCCCCAAAAGGGAAGAGACAGCTGGTGGCAAAAAGTTCTCCATTGCCTCTCTGCCTTTTTTCTCTGCCCTTTGATGCCAAATACCTTCCTCCTGCATTCTCAAAGGATATTCCAGGACTGGATATTATCAACTGAGAGATGCTTTCTTCTGGAGTCTGACAGTCTACTACCTGTCATGAACATGGGGCAAAAGACAGTTGCAGCCTGGTTATGGCAAAAGCCACCATACTGCTCTGCAAATACCCTGGCAAGCAAGGAGAGATGTGTAACACGGGACTAGGCACATGTATTTGACAGGCTGTTGGGACTTTCTTCTCAAGTTAGAGGTGAAAGTGAGAGGAATTCTGTCTCCTCCTCCTTTCCCACATATGAACTATACAGCTGTACTAAATAAAAATCTGAGGAAAGAACTGGAACTGGCCACAAACATCTTTGCTACTCATGGGCTGATGTTCCAAATCTTACTTTTCAGTGAAGCTGCATAGAGTTCTTGTATTTGCTCTTTCTTTGGAGGATATTTTAAAATTATTCCCCAGGCAGCAGCAAAAGTAGTTGCAGATTATGCTACCCTCCACCTTAATTAATCCTGTGAAACAGCCAAGTGGCTTGTCTTCAAAATATTGTGGGACTGGATGCACCAAGCGGTACTTGCAGCTCAGAAGAAGGTTATTTTCCTAATAAGCTCTCCCACAGTAGTATTGTCAGTTCTCAGTGCCTTTGTTTACCCATGGATCTCCACTGACAATTTTGTCTCCCTCATGCTGCTGTTTTCTCCCTGATATTGCAGGCACCAACAGGGCATCCTTGAACACCTCACAACTGTTATGTTCCACAGAATATGACAACTTCATGCCATTTGCGGGTAATTTCCTTCATTACACAAGCTATTTGCCCAGCCAGCTTCCCTCTAACACCTGCGGTGCAATTTTCCTGTTGGCTGCAGGGCACTGAATCACACATTTCGTAAGGGCCATTTCTGCTTTTGCAACTGGCCCAAACTCTTAGGAAGAATGCTGGTTACATTCCACATGGCAAGCCATGTGGAAAACTCCCTTCCCATGAAACATTTTCCATTGTGGATATTTCCCTTCTAAACTGGCCTGCTAACAAGAGGAGTGAAAGGTGAACTGCTGTTCCTAAGCAGTGACCTTATGGGTATGTCTGTCAAGAGGAGGTTTTGAAAGTTGCTCATCTTCACATCTATAGTTCCAGTTTAAAAAGGTAATGATTGAACGAGAGAGAAACAGTGCTCAGTAGATATAAAAACAAGCTGAAATATCAGGGGAAAAAGACCAATAAAACTTAGAAACGTTCACTAAAAATTTAGTGTCACTGGGAGCTGTGGGCATATGGAGTATTCAGCAAGACAGAGGTGGTGGAATAGTTTCTCATGGATGTTTTGACTGTTACTGACGTTTATATGAATTCTGCATTATTAGGAAATTTTGGGCAGTTTTCACATCCCCATAGTGCTATGTGGAAGATGAGAGCTTTGATTGTAAGCACTCAGCCAGCATTTCTGGAAGGCTCCTGTGTAAGATTGGTACAAGTCAGAAACTTTTACATAGAGCTGCAAGGTATGTTAAACAGTTCAGAGACGTCAGAGAGTGATTTACTCTGCATGGGCAAAAAAAGCTGTTGCGTGGTTCATGGAACAAGCCACTGAACCCTCAGTCTCCTCCTGTTTATTGATGAGGAACTCAGTGACAGAAAGCTCTACAGCAGTACACTGGAGTACACCAATAAAAAGATATATACCAGGACAGCAGCAGGGCTGTTCATAATATCCACATTGTTTGCTCTTTTGTCCACCACTTAAATATCTGAATCACAAATAACACAAAGCCGTGGTTGGGTTTTTTGGTTTTGTTTTTTTAGATGCACACCTTATTTTCATATTCTTTTTTTCTTTTTTCTTTTTTTTTTTTTTTTTTTTTTTTTCTATCCAGCTCTGTGGTAAACTTTTCCTTTTAACACTTCTGCCTCAACTACTGGCAACACCTGGATCGCATATTTAATTTGCTTTTTATCTCATCAGCTTGTTAGCTTTAAACAACTGACACACTCCATCAAAGGAAGAAAAAAACCAAAACAAGAACCCTATTAACCTCTGTTACCCATATAAACTAATTAACTTCAACCCCTCCCCAATTATCCCTGTAGAGGGGAACTGCTTTTATTAGATCCCTGCTCTTTTCCACCTCTTCTCTACATAGTTGCCAGTCTTGCTCCTGAGGAGCGAGGCGTTGATGTATCCCCCATCCCTGGCTGCCCCCAAAGCCCCGAGGGCTCTGCAAGAACAGGGCTACCGTGGGATGCTGAGCCCCACATCCCTGCTCACCCACAGTGACCTATGGCTGCCTGGGGACAGGGGGAGAGGGTGTTTTTCACTACAGCTTTTCATTACACCTGGTTGTTCAGTCCGCAGTCAATGGTGGTGACCCTTAGCTTCTGACCTTGGATTATGTTTCAGTTTTTAAATGGGCTTCCCGTCTGCTGATTAAAGCTTGTTTGTTCAAAGTGAAAGGATTAAAAAGAGTAATTATAATGCTGCTAATTTATGTGATTCTTCATGCTAAACCATGCCTGCACGCATAGACATCTGTGAGCACACGTGCCTGGGACGGTTTTTTTGTGCATTTGGTTTAAACCTGTGCCAGCAGCAAGGGAGACAAAGTTTATTAACTGGCTGCTGTTAGTCCTGTCTGTGCCATATATATGTCAACACACACAATCATTCTTCCTTTTTCATTAAGAACTAACTAAAAGCAATGAGGCATTTCAGTATGCTAAGCTCTTGTTTTGGAATTGTTATTCAACAAGTAGCCTGATGTGAAAGGTGAGAGCAACTGTGGCTGTCCTCTCCAGCCCCATGTAGCTTTTTGGTCATCTCTCTCACCAAACACAGCCAGATTGTACACTTTTAACGCACTATGTACTGCAGTACCATGTACCAGACAATGTGCACGGGGAAGAGAATAATGCAGACTTGTCATTGTCTGCAGGCAATGGGACTGTCAGCAGGAGTTCAATAAAACAGAAGGAAGCAAGTAGGGGAAACTGTTCAATGTTTGCAGAAGAGATTGTTGGTAGCAGGTCTGAGGCTGTGACCATCCTGATTAGCATCACACAAAACAAGGAGATCAATTCAGAGCTCAAAGTGAAAGAGAAGTACAGGATTCCAGTCTCTTGGCAACCTCCTCTTGGTTATTTTGTGCCAAGGAAGGTGTCAGATGGACAGACCTGGAAACTGAGCTTCTCTCTGCAGCTGGACAAGGGGACAGCCTGATGCAGACCCAACCAGAACTCAAGGTGTGATTCATAGGTACCTAGAGGAGCTTTGGTTTAAGTCCTAACTTGATCCAAAAGTAGTTTGAGGGACTTCTCAGCACACTTCTCCCTGGTACTGCAGGCAGCAACAGAGCATCAACTTTAAAGTTGATAACCTGGGTCAGGAAAGTACTTTGGATTAGTATTTAATGAAGCCCCAGGTGAGCCAGTGGCCGGACCAGGGCCCATGGTCCATCTCCAGTAAATGCTTATGGTGCATGCAGAGCTGCAGGACACAGACAGGGAGGGACCAGGCACCCATGGCCAAAGCACAGGGCCCAGTCAACATCCTAACAGTGTCAGTCATAACAATATCCATTTCTCTAAAATATCCAGCTTGCTACTTTGAGGGCCAACAGTTATTATCCTGTTTTGAATTCTGACAAATACTAGAGACAGCAATAGGCATTTGGGTAGGCTCTACAGAGCCCATGAGGTTTTGCATTGGGTTTTATTGCTTTACCCTTACCAGCTGAGCAGCACTGCTGCAGAAACCTGCCTCGTCTTCCTCTCTACAGGGATAGCTCAGGTTTATTCCACCCCAGGATGCATGGCACTCTAGTATTACCACTTAAACAACTAAAAAAATAAGGAGTGAGTCGATGTGCCGCCACTACAGAAGTGGCCCACATTACAGTCTACCCTTGATGTGCCATCGTGGCTACAGCAAGTCTAAAACCACTCCATCTGTGTTGGTGCATTTGAGTGCTTTTCTTCCAAAGATGCAAAATGAATCCAAATCCAGGTGTTCACTCCACCCCCCAGATCATCTGAGAGCATCTCTTGGAAAAGCAACTGCCAATCCGTCTTCCTCTCTACTTTTTATCTCTCCTGCTTATGTTTCCCCTTGCCTGCCCCTGGGACCAGCCTCATGGTGCTCAGCCTGCTGCTGGCCAGAGGTGCTGTGGGAGGGAGCTGGGTGGCCCTGGGCTGGTGCTACCACATAGGATGACCCTGAGTGGTCCCCGTGGTGCCTGCCCACAGGAGGCTCCATGTGCTGGTG
This sequence comes from Florisuga fusca, assembly GCA_038090715.1. NCBI lineage: Eukaryota > Metazoa > Chordata > Aves > Apodiformes > Trochilidae > Florisuga > Florisuga fusca. The sequence continues at coordinate 10,746,358 of JAAWXA010000004.1, read as the reverse complement.
GTGCCAGAGCCTGGCTGAAGCAGCTCCTCTCCCATCCCCATGGTGGTCTCCCATGATGCGTGGGCTTCCTCAGCTTGTGCCCACTAGATGAGTGTCCCCAGCTTTTGCTCCTCACTCCAGATCCATGTGACAGTGCAGCAGCAACAAAATTAAGACGGCGGATTAGAAATGCTAAAAATTTCAGCACTCCCTCCCCATTCTCCTCTTTGGGAAACTGCTTTCAATCACTTTATGTACTGAAAACAAACATGAAAGGAAAAACTCTCCTCTGCCTTCAGTTGTCAGAGCAAAAACTAGAATTCCCTGAGCTCTTTTCAGAAGTGCTAATATTCTCCCCCAGGCCTTCATTATTTCACACACAGATCTGCAGTCCTTGGCACACAGACAGGGAGGAAACAGCCCTTAAAAAGTTGGGCTGCTTTATTTATTTATTTATGGATTTATTTATTTATTAAAAATTAAAAAAAATTAAAAACCCACAAAGATTTGTCAGCACCAATGAGCAGCAGGTCAGAGAGTGGAATAAACAGAGATGCTTTGGTTCCAATGGTAATTGAACAAGCAATATTTGGTTGGTATGATGGAGGTTCCCTGACCTGGCTTGGAGGGAACACAGTCAATGTGGCCAGGTCCTCCTCCTCCAGCACGGCACTTGCATGGCTCAAAGCAATGCTTCTTTAGGTATCTATCCATTTATCTTCCCCTTGGTCCCAACAAGGATGTCAAACTTCTCTTGCCTGCTGTGACTGAGCAAAGCAGTGTGCTCACTGCTCCTTGTGCAAGATGCTCAGTGCTGTTCTCACTGCAAACCATTTTGATTTTGTCAATGGCACTTCTGCTTCTAGGCTCAGGAATTATGTTTGTTTTAGATGTGAAACTGAGATTTTTTCTAAGGAAACAAATAGTTTTAAAAGTCACAATTCCAACTGGAGGCCATTTGTGACATTCTTAAAATCCGGGAACCCCTCTAAATCATTATAAAATTTCCCATCAAATAAAAAGGAATTACTTCCAGTTTGATCAAAACTCTGTTCTCATTTCAACAGCAGTGGAAATGCTTTGTTCAGGTTGCAATATCTTATGTCCTGTGACTTCAGAAAAATTTTTCAGATGGCAAGAAAATCATGTCCAACAGGAAAATGAAACCATTCAGTAAGATGAAGTTTAGAATTAAATATTTTAAATTTACTTGAACACTTCAAATTTACTCTATCCAATAAAATCAAATTGCTGTTAAAAAATCTGGGGGAGACTTTTCAATTTTTAGTAAATCAGCACTTTCAGCTGGGAGAAATATAGTGGTGAATTTCTGAGAGTGCAGGGCCAGCTTCATTCCACAGCTAGGGACACCCTTCTCTTGCTCATGCATTTAGAGGTCCCCTTCTCTTGCTCTTCTTTTTCATCTTTTTATAATCTGAATGAACCCAGTCTAGACCTAGCTGAAGTACAATCTGAGACAGTAAAGAGAAACACATTCAACATAAATGCTCTTTTCTTCTCAATGAACAGTTTTGACAGCCAGAATGAAAGCATAATATACAGATGCAACAACTGTAGATAATAGATTTGAAACAGGGAGAAATGATCTGTGTTTCTTAACCTTTTACAACATCTGTGGTTTCACTTGCACTCAGCATCTCATCTAATGCCACTGTCCACATGCTGCTACCATTTGAGCCTACAGTCATAACAAGGGGAGTTGTGAATCTCCTCTGTGGCCAAAGAACTTGGAAATCCAACCTCAGATTTGACAGAGCCCCTTTTTACCAAACTGTGAATAAATTTCTGGGTCTACACATACTGGATGCTCTTGGCTGGGCCTTTACCTGTGTAATTCATGCAGCCCCAGTGGGAAGATGCCAACTTCTATCTCCTCAGCCCCTGGAATAATATCATGCTACAACTACTGCTAGTGAAAGCAAATAAAGGTTCAAAACTTGGCCAAGATCTACAGTGACAGTCGAGAGCACTCTGATGGCACCTCTGGAAGGTGAAGCCCTGGCAGATGGGCAGAAGGAGACCTGTGCCCAGGTCTCAGGCCCTGCGTGGGCCAGTTTTCCCTTCCCCTGCACCTCTGGAAGGGGTTTAAAGAAGGACTCTTGTTCAAGGAAACTTTCCTTTGGTAGCAAGGTACCCAAAACACAGAATAATTCAACTCAATTTCCAACCGATGAAGAGGAACCAGGATGAGCAGCCAGTGGATGAAATTCCTCACTAATTCTCATCTCTTGACACCCACATATGAGCCCATGTGGGTTTTTTAGCATATTGCAATCATGGATATTGACTAACAACGGGATGGCACTAGCAGCACCCTCATTCCTGGAATAACTCCAGCAGAGAAACGACATTTATACACACTGCCAACAGCCATCCACGTCAGCCCCCTCAATTTTAGATCACAGTTTACAGCAGATTGAGATTTTTTGTCTCTCACTTTATTCACACTGCCTAAAGAAGAGAGAGAAATAGGGAAAAAGAAAAAAGAAAAAAAGCGCCTTAAAGCATTATCTTATTCAATCCTGCTTAAAAAAATAACAAAACCAACAACAAAACCAAGCATGAATCACCATTCTACTTGGGTTTCTCAAACTCCTTGGGAAGACATTAACCCTGCCACACCACTGCAGGCATACAACATGTATGGAAATTAAGATTAACTTGGATTTCACCTGCTAGCCCAGAGAATCTGTTGGCTTTCTCCAAAGTTATGTGAGGTAGATGAGTCTGAAATGTCATTGTCAACACTACAGCACTGGAAACAGAAGCAAAAGTAGGTGAACTGGCAGCCTGATTTGAGCCAAACTTCTCGAACAAGACACACCATAAGCCATCTTCCTATGTTCATGGCAAGGCATCTGTATCAGGGCAATAACAGAGTTTTCCAAGCACAGAGCATCTTTCAACTGCTTCTAAAAGCCCTGTGGTTAAAAATTAGATCAACAGCTTCAATGGACTACGTAAATGCTGAGATATCAAACTAAAAGCCTGTTTAGGATGAACCTTCCACTCTTAAAAGCTGAAAGTATTTTAAGTGTTGTGCCTCTTTAATCAGTTTGTTGTGCAGTGCTGGAAAGCACTGATTAATTCTAACCCTCCCCAGGTGCCACCTCAAAGGCCTGAGCCATTTGCTCAGTGTCTGTGGGTCAGTATTCATGTCCTGCTATCAGTCCTTCTGTGTCTCCACACATATTAGAATGTATTATGATTTAAAAAAAAAAAAAACAAACAAAAAAACTAGCTTTGAAAAGTGGTATTTTGTATACTACTTGCTGCTGAGCATCAAATAAGAAAGCTAAGTTTGCTCACTTGCCTCACTGGAGTAATCCTGAAAAAATCAATATTGTAGTCAAGATAGAGCAGCACCATTCATGTGGAAGATGTAGTTCAGCTAGAAGTTAAACATGGCATCCCTTAGGCTGTTTTCCAAGGCCAAAGAATTTTAAGCCATCATTACAGCACTGAGTGCATGCCATACAACACATATGACACACCCCCTCACACTCTCCCTTTTCTTTTTACCAAAGACAAAAATCTCTCTGAAGCTGAACAAGAATGAACTATATGGTTTTCTGATCTATGTTATGCCCAGAATATTAACCCTTCATCCTCAAAATATATTCAAGATGTGGGACATCAATAAAACAACATGCTTTTTTAAAAGGCTATTTTTTGGCATGACCACCTGCCTAGAGAATTTGCCTCAAATGATCTTAAAACACTGACTCTAATTTTCTCACTTGTCTGTTTTATCAGTTCTGGCTGACAGCTGCTCTCAGCCAGCCTCTTCAGTGCTGATTAAGTTAGCTCACAAGAAGTAATTTCTTTTTGGAGATGAAGGCTGGCTCTGGACAGAGGTGAAGTGGCCAGTTTCCTGGGGCAACACACTGTCTTGCTCACACCAGAGCCCTGGCAAGACAGGGTGGCTGCTGGCCCAGAGGAAATGATGAGCAAAGAGGTATTTCCCAAAAAGGGAGAGGGAAGCATGTGCTCGCACTGCTCAAGTCTCTGTTTCCAGCCCTCCAGGTTTCACGTGGGTAGCAGATATGCAGCTCTCCCCATCCCAACTCTTCACCTAGCTCTGGCCCCCTTTCTGACACAAGCCTCTACTTTTGAAGCAGCAAAAATAATTTTTTGCCTGTGCTTCTGAGCAGCTTTAAACAGCAATGCTAATTAGTCCCACAGACCCGAGTTAGAAAAAACAGACAAGCTTTCAGGCATTCAAGTGCTTCCTATTTGATTAAGTTACTTTCTTCAAGTAGAACACATTGAAATAACAGAATACCCTTTACAACTGGCAACAAATCCAATTAGCTGACCAGATCTGAAAGGATAGGGCAAGGAAGGGTAGATAAGATAAAGGAATACATTCTAAAAACTGAAGAAAAAAAAAAATCCATACAGAATGAGATGGATTTTGTGTGTTTCTCAGTATGAAAGGAGACACAACCATCAAGAATGATTGCTCTGCACCTTATGACCTGCTCTGTAGAAGAACTACTTGTTATCTGCTTAAGAGGTACCAAGGGCAAAGCATGGCTGCCCCCACGGTTTCCCAATCAGTCAGTATGCAAATTTAGAGGGTGGAAGAAGCTGAAGGGGTGCTGAAGCTGAAACTCAAAGTCAATCTAGTCTCATAACTCCTACAAACCACCTATTGTGCTATCACATCCCCATAGCAAGATGTGGGTAGCACTGACAAAGACCTGCTAAAAGGATGCTGTATAAACAATGCTTTAAATGTTTTTAGGGTGCAGGATGCATGCACAGGCACTGAAACTAAAAAAACCCAAAACAGCAGCTCACATTTTAATGCACATATTACACAGCTTGCTGCCCAGTGGAAAGTTCAGAAATGAAGACATGATTGATATTCTTCAAGGATGACACAAAGGTAAAGTGGCCCTGTTCTTAAACACAGAAGCACAGGCCCAGCAAGGCTTTATTTTCCTGAGGTTAAGGGTAAGAGCACTGTGATTCATCCAGCTGGCAAGGCTGTCAGAGAATTTCCCAAAGGCAGAGTCTGAGCCTGCAGACTCCACTGGGCAAGATAAACAGATGTACCAAGCACAGACTGAGATCTCCATGAGTATACTAATCATGCTTTACACCATGTCCAGGAACAATCCCACTAAGGTTTATTGCACGGATGCGATGACCTAGATACTTGCAAGTGATGTGGGAGAAGGCAGTAACATTATTCTGCTAGAGAATAGAAGGATACCACAGCCCTATGAAATCACCAGGTGCCAGGTATGATAAATAAACCCAGCTCTCTACCATTAGGTATAGTCTTAGTAGGGCAAGGGAAGAAGCACAGTGAAATGGGACAGACTCAGGAGAAATACAAAAGAAATCATCTCAGCATATCTTCATGTCCTCCTTATGCCAAAATCTCCTTCACCCTTCAGCATCCTTCTTCTCCCTGCTGCCAGCCATCAACAGGGACAAAAAAATTAGGTTTATCAGATGAGCATTACTGGTGAGAACATCTGTTTGGAAATGTACCTTTCCAGCAAGGCTAATTGACTGTTTCTAGGACTGAACACCTTTTTAAAAGGAAGACATGAATCCAGTGCTAAAACTGAAATTAAATTAATTCACCTTTTATCATCTCTTAGCATGACAGCAGATAGGAAAACAACACGGTCATCAACCATCTCCATACTGAAAAATCATGCTTCCTGATCTTTGCTTTGCTTCTTACCTTCCATGATGACTGCGCTCAGGGTCTGATGAAGACAGAAGATTATTCATCTGAAAGTTGCAATCCCTTAATTAATGCTAATAAACACCCAAGAGGATCGCATCATAATTAGTGCAGCTCTGTTGAAATACTGGAGAAAATAGACTGCTCTACATCTGATGCCATACCATCACTTTGACAAGTAAACTGCAAAACTTCTTAAAAGCAGCACAGGGTTTGAATGATTCTTCACTTCCATTTATGTCACTCCAGTGATGCTACCATGAGACACAGTGGTGTAAGCCCCACAGTTCAGTGATGATTCTGTTTTATTTAACATTCCAATTTAGTTAAGACTCCAGGCTCAGAGATGGCAGTTTCTCCTAAAACACCTCAGTCATTCTGATGAATCTTGAAATAATCTACCAACTCTGGCAGAATGCTACCAGACCACAGCAGTGACACAAAACCAGCCTGAGTTGTTCAGACACTGATGTGCTTTTGCTTGTCATTGATCTGCCTTTTGCTCAATAAAAGAATGGTGAAACTCATCCTGGTTTCCACAGAACAAAATTAAACCAGTATAAAACACGTGGCTTAAAATCCACAACTAGTTGTCAGTGCCTCTAGTGCTGCGCAGTATGTACATGTAGATAGAAATAGATTAAGTTGTATTGTATTCTATGATATCAGCACAATGTAGAGTAGTATATTGTCACAACTCAATGGGCTACCCCTTCAATTCTGCTGCCCAGGGCAATGGTTAAATCAGCACACAGAAGAGGCCTGCCTGGACATTGGAAACGCATGGACTGAGTTAGATATGTGCATATTCTGTTTCAGAGCTCCAGGAAAAAGGCCATTCAACATCCCAAGAGAGTCAGCACATTCAAAATTCAGAAAGATTAAACCCAACAATGATAGGCAGCCCCAGTGAGTATTTTTAAATGGCAGCTTGCCACGTAAACAGTGAAGTGCAGATTTTATTAACTAACTTCTAGTTAATTTGCTGTCCAGTGGGATTCAACATTCAAGAGACTGCTCTTTTCATGTGAGTTAAAATACCACAGTGGCAAAGCTTAGGTAAGCATATTCCCACTGAGTCTTTTAACAGTGTCAAGCAGCTTGGGGGGGTGTTGGGGGGAGGGTGGAAAGGAACATAAAATTAAAAATAAAAGCAAACTCTCTAAGTTACATCAAACTTTGACACTGTTCCTGAATCCCCCTTAACTGCTGTGTCTGAAATCCTCACCCACCTGGCAGCAAGAGGAAGGCTCTTAATAGACCCCATGAAGCCCAGACTCCACTTTCACTAGGCAATACTTGCACTTACACTTCACTAAACCATCCTTCCTGCTTTTCTTGCCTTTTCAGTCTGCCTCTGTCCTCCCCTTTTCACTCACACATTAGTGTAATCCCTTCCAAATTAAAAATTAAAGACACTAAATCAATAGAAACCTCAGAGCTAACAACCTGTGTCCAAGCCTCATTGTTCATTCCTCTGCCTTGCTTCTATCCCTCTGAGCTCTTGCTTTTGCAGTTTCTACTTCTCCCATGTGAGGGATCATTTATGCCATAGGTCCCAGATTATTATCAAGAAGAATACACTGGCATTATGGGGAAGAGCTGAAGACCCAGATAACCTGTAAGCAAGTGTCCAGATGGAGGGTAGGACTGAGTTTTCTCTGGTCTGTGGGCAAAGGAAGAAATGCTGCAGTTCATAGAATCACAGAATCATAGAATTAGCCGGGTTGGAAGGGACCTCAGAGATCACCAAGTCCAACCCTTGATCCACTACTGCTGCGGTTACCAGCCCATGGCACTGAGTGCCACATCCAGTCTCTTTTTAAATATCTCCAGGGACGGAGAATCCACCACCTCACCGGGCAGCCCATTCCAATGCCTGATCACCCTCTCCGTAAAGAAATTCTTTCTAATATCTAACCTAAATCTCCCCTGGCACAACTTAAGACCATGCCCTCTTGTCTTGCTGAGAGGTGCCTGGGAAAAGAGACCAACTCCCCCCTGGCTACACCCTCCTTTCAGGGAGTTGTAGAGAGCGATGAGGTCTCCCCTGAGCCTCCTCTTCTCCAGGCTGAACAGCCCCAGCTCCCTCAGCCTCTCCTCATAGGATCTGTGCTTGAGTCCCTTCACCAGCCTGGTTGCCCTCATTCTCAGCCCTGCAACAAAGATCACCTTCCAGATAGAACAGCAATTAAGAGGTCTCTCTGACTGGCCAAAGTGAAAACAGGAATTCTTCCTTCCAGAAGTACAAAAGAATTGGTTAAGCATTTAGAGGACTTGAGATAGAGGTTCAGTTCTGTGCTGGGACAGATCCTTCCCTGATTCATTACAGCAAGTCACAAAGTGTATTTGAAGACTGTCATTTGACTAGATATCATACAACAGAAACACAGAAGGACCTACGGTAGAGAGGGGAAAGAAAATTTTGAAGCTGAACCAGTCTGGCTTCTATTAAGCACTTTACTATATGTCAGTCCTTTCTAGAGTATGTATGCTTATTTGCAAGTACGCATGTGTGTATCTATCTATCTACTTATCTATCTATCTATCTATCTATCTGCCACCTACCTACCTATCCATCCCTCCCTCCTTCCCTACCTCCCTACATCTGCCTATCTACCTACTTACTTACTTGTAAATACATGCAGTATATATATTATAGAAAAGGTACATAGACACAGCATATATGTGAAAATATTTATATATTCTTTAAAAAATTAAGACAGTCAGCAACACTACAATAATAAGCAGGTCCAAACATCAAAGTGCTAATTTTTTATTCCCAAAAGTGAGGAGAAATAAGATCTCTTTTTTAAGAGATGAAAGTCACGAAGGGTGTGCCTGTCTCATTTTTCTTCCGCTCCAATTATATACAATGCACAGCATGTGGCAGCTATCTGACTGAGATTCTTTAAGTCCTGTATACCACAATGGTGAGTTTGAAGAAGCATGCTACAAACAGCATGGTCTCAATTCAGACTTGTTTTACTAGTGCCTTGTGTCTATTTTTACAGCCTATTTGAGAATTCCTTTCCCTACAGTGGTGACACAGTTTTAATTTACAGCAGTCAGACTCCTAGGAACGTTGCTCCTAAGCAACCAGCATTTTGACCTTTGCACTTTTAGATGCTCATAACCTCTTAGAAACTCAGAAAAGAAAAAAACAAGCAAACAAAAAACAAACCCAAAGGATGATCATCTGCAAAGGAAAAACTTCAGCAACGTCTGTGGCTACAGTCTCTCCTAACACATCTAAAAAAAAGATGCTGTCCTCTCTTGGTTTGTCTATATTATTGCTTTACACATCAAATGTATATTTTGGAAGCAATTCTACCAATCATTCTCACTTGTCAGATTTTGGATCACATCACAAAGTGGGAGATTTTTAACCAAATTTTTTTTACGATGAAATTTAATTGCAGGAAGCATCCCAAGAGAGCACTGGATGTACTCCAACCACTGATGGAAATTCAGTTCCCTGGTACAAAACTAGAGTTTGTCCACAGTGAAATCCCCAAATGTACATTTTGTGAATATCAATCCTCAGCACCATCAGGTCCTCTCCTCTTGCAGTGTACTTACTACTTGATAATATAGTCAGCTTCTGAAAGTAAGTTTCTAACTTTCCCTAGGGCTTCCCTGGGTAAGGTCACCTGTGCCACTGCTGGACACTCAGCCCAGTGCTCCACTTGTGGGTCTAGGGTGCAAAGACACCAGGATGCAGGAAGGTTGGGTGACCTCTTCCCTCCATCTTCCCTCACATTGAAGTCCTGGTGAATGTGACTCTCAAATCACATCCCTTCAGCATGACTTAATGGAAAGAGAGGCTGTGGAATTTCCATTGTTAGAGATATTAAAAAGCCATCTGGACACAACATTGGCAACTGGTTTGAGACTGGACAAGATGGCAACCATAGGTTCCTGCAAAATTGAACCATCCTGTGATTGTATGACAACCATTCTTTCCAACTACACCATAAAATCTGAAATTTATAGCTCACGCAAAAACAGAGGAACACATACCCAACCTCTTAATAAAAAGGGTTTGAGGGTTCCTAGGTTTGTCAGAGTAACCCACCATGACTGTGACAAGAGGATGCTACTAATCCTAGAACTAACACTAAGCTTGCTCTTCTACAGCTGAAAACATTTGTCCTTGACTTGAACACCTCCCAGGGGATAGGAATGCCATTTCCATAGAGACATGGTGCCCAGGGATCTTTCTAGAAAAAAAGCATGTATTGCAGCTACTGGCAAGCAGGGAGACTCACTTCCCAGAGCAGCCTCTGCCAGCTCCTGCTTCAGCTCCAGTGCTGCCATAGGGGGAAACCATGATGAATAGTCCCATTTGACCTTCCCTATAGTTAATGCTACCGAAAGCCTGGCGGGAAATGGCACCATAGATGTACATGCACAGCAGGATATGGAGGGGAAAATGCAGATTAATTAGACCCCATAAGGAAAGGAATGGTGAGCCATTTATTCAGGGTCAACATTTTTGAAGCAGGGTAAACAAAACAGCTTTGCTTATGGTTCAGAAGAACACAATGTAAAATCTATTTGAGGTTTGAGGCTAAACATCTTCCAAATTCACAATAGGATTTTTATAGAGGTCAAATACTTTTTTAAAGACTAAAAGAAAATGCAGGCTTGAACATCGCAGAAAACCCATCATTTTTACTAGTTACAGTAACAAGTTCTGGGCTGGCAATATCCTCCAGCCAACTCTTTTTGTCAGAATTCATTATAAAAAGCATTTCAGATGGCCCCTCTGCAGCTTCATAAAGCCTTCGACAGAAGCTGCCTTTTGTGAACTGCACAGCCCACAGAACAGCAGAGCAGCCCAAGGAGCCTTCCTCATCAGTCATCACACTAATACATGGACATCACAAGACAGAGGGCTCAAAATTGCTCAAGAGGAATACCATGAAAACAAAGGTTATTTAAATATACAGAGAAGCATCGGAAATGGTATCTAAACCATGTGATATAAATTAAAAAAATACAGAAATAAAGCACATCTTACCATCTGTTTTCATATTACAACTTTTACCAGCAACCATAAAGTTTTGGTTGGGTTTATTGTACGTAGTCGAGAACCTTCAGCTGGACTGGTAAGTGTGCCATGATATAGCCAAGGCTTTCAGAGTGTTTTATTTACTAATTAAATGGATGCTGGTAGGCTGAGTGCCAGTCTGTGCCATTACACAATCACATTAAAAGATCTGGATGATGTAGAAGTTTCATCACCCATTTGGGCTTTTAACAGGCTGTTTCACTTTCTTTACAAATATCAGCTTATTACAGTTGGTGCTGTCATTGGTGTTCAGTCAGCCAGGGCTGAATTTGCAGCCAGTTCGACAGGAGTATGTGCTGTTGTGTATTAATTAGGGAAGTGCTGGGTGTACCATGTGCCCCATTTTCCTCGGATCTACAGTTAGCAGTTTTACAAAAGTGTCTTTTAAGGACCTGCACACAAGTTAATCTTCTGGGGCAAAACAGCAAAAGAAATAATCAGCAAAACATTTCAAATGGGATTTAAGATAATGCTGCTTAAACCCAAAAGGTCTCGTGTCTATGCAATCAGTTTTAGGATGCTGGCAAAGTAAGTCTTTTTTTCTGGAATAAAAATTTCAGTGGAGTACATCGCCCTCCATATTTGCATCTTTCTTTCTACATTTTGGAAGCCTCAAAATCTGACCCAGCATGTCTGTATGCCTTATTATAACATGACATCACCCTCATAGCTATAATTTGAAAGAGAAAACTTGTCATTCCCAATCAGATGCCCACTGCACACACATTTGTTTCATCCATCGTTCAAAGACCTACAGAGAGCCAACTGTCTGACGTTTCTCCAGAAAAAAACTTTTTTTTACTTTTTTTCTTTTTTTTTTTTCTTTTTTTCCCCCACTCTGTTTATCTAATATTCAAAATGCCTTTGCTGCTCTAACTGGAGCTGGAGAGAAGCGGCCTTCAGACATTTCCAGTGATGTGCCCATTTCCCATCTCATTAAAGGGCAGGCTCAGTGAGTTCACAGTCCACTTTCCTCCTGTGCTTGGTATCTCCTGTGGCTAGGAGGGACCTACCTGATAGGAGACTGGAGGCTCAGGTACTCCAGCTACACTTACTCTGGCTGGAATTGAACCTATGAACAACTAGATTTCTCCTAACAAACTTATGAAACTGGCTTTTAAAAGTAATTTTCTATTAATGATAAGAGAAGATGGTGAGGATCAGCTCAGGTAAGCATTAGGATCTGGAGTCTGTCAAAATGACATCAAACATTTTGAAGTTATATTCTTGTTTAAGTCTTTATCAGCTCCTGAACTTTCTGGCAGCTGCTTAATGCCTGCTGGCACTCTTCACCCACAAGAACACAATATCCTTGGGGGTTTCAGGGGAATTGCTTCTTCCTAGTACACTCCCAGGACTACTCTCTTTTGCCCAAATGAGAAATACTGTGTGATGAACCTCTCCCTCAGTTCCATCTGAAATCACTGAGCAATGATTGAACATAAAGACAACGCTTAAACCCAAAAGTTAAATTATCTAGCTCAAGATTTCTGTAACGGTTTGGTGCAAATTAGGTTGGCTCCAGGTTTTGTAAAGGCTGGCTCGATTCCTAGATTTTACAGACACCTGTTAGCAGCCATTAGCCACATCTTTGGATTTTACTTCTAATACTATGGCATTAGTCCAAATAAAATTCTCCAGCAGGTAACACAGATGGGCAATCAGCATCTACCAACCAGATCAGTGTGAAGACTGTGTGTGATAACAGCTAGAATGAGGATTCACTTTGTTTATCTGACATAATACTCTAGCTGACATATCAATTTAGTTAATCTGACACTCAGATAACATTTTCTGCACCAAAGCTGTTTACAGCAAGGTTACTCAAATGGCAAAAAACTGTCCAGATCCAGGTGGCAAGTGAATGTTATAGAATCATGAAATGGTCTGGGTTGGAAGGAAGCTTTAAAGATCACCTAGTCCCACCCCCTGCCATGGTGTGGTCACCTAGACTTTATAGAGATAACACAACTTTCCCCAAATTCCTGCAGAAGACTCACATTTCTCACTTACTCTGAGGAGTAGCTACAGTTAGTTCCTGCAATCCCAGCCATGAAAGGGGCATGAGCATGGGCAAAGGTAGAACCAGCTGTTTCTCAGCCCTTGCAGAATTAACCAGAGGACTTAAAGTCAGCTGTCTTGGGATTAGAGAGACTATGGAGCAGCTTTGCTAAACAGATTGAAATCTAGGTGCCCTATTCCTTGAGAAGACCAGAAGACCCCACAAAGTGATACTCCTCCTGCGTAAAACTCTTCTTCAATCTCAGACTGCTTTACCTGAAATAAAAAATGGTTCATTAAGCCTCCCTCCACACACCCACCCCTGACACTGGGGTAACACCCATTTTGCAGATTCCCCATATGGAATCAGGTGGGTAACTGCTAACTGGGGAGCAGAGAGTCAGAGGAAGAATTCTGATTGCCTATCACTCCAGTCACTCTTTGATACTCCTTTCACCAGAAAACTTTTAAATCTGAGACATACAGAGGTCAGAAACAGAAATTACCAGACTGATCGCTACTTTCAGGCATAGCTGCCCAGAGCTATGCCAGGGGAAAAAAATCCTAACATTCCTTTCCTCCTCCGTGCCTCCCCTGGAAGCCACTGGCAGCATCCTGCTGAACTTAATGGAGCATTTTTGCATTATCAATTCTGACTGCCAAAGATGTGTTGTCACTAGTTACAGAAGTTTTTTGCGATATTCAGATACATGCCTAAGAAGAGGGACTTTTACTGATCAGTCTGTTTCAAGACCAAGACACTGATACTCTACACTCTTACGTAGTCCAGGTGTTACTAATGGTAATGACCCAAGAGTAAATAATCTTGACCAGGAGTAAAAAAGCTATGTCTGTGAAGCAGCTCCCATAACACTGTATCATGTGGCTGGCCATGAGGCTACAATGGTTTTAATTATACTTGGTAATCTGAGTCCTTTGCTGTGACCAGCCTGAAGCTGATGCCACCAGATCCATTCAATTACCATGTCTTCAAGGCACTTTTCTAGTAGCCTGCATTTACACAAACTTCTGCAAACTTAAATAAACTTATAAAGGCATTAAGTAAGAAAGACTGGATATTCAAGATGTTTTTTCAACCTGCTGCCACATATGGACTTCTTCAACGTTTTTTTTCCATACTTGCCCTTCTCTGGCTTCTCCTGTTTCCCCTCTCCCCTTAAAACACTTTCCTTTCCTTTTGGAGAAACTATGTATTAGCTTAACTTTTAGAGATTTTGGGCACCTGTAGTTATTGCAGAGACCAGGAATTTTACATCTTGAGCCCCACACTTTATAGCAATAAAGCTGAAGACAGTCTACAAGCCTTCTGTCCATCTCCCCACTACTACAGCTGTTTCCACTAATAAATAAACCAATGATTCCTATAATCCATTGATGAATTTTTCCACCGGGACTCAAAAAAGCATCTAAGCATAGCATCTTAAATCTGTACGAAGATATATTATTATCACATAATATGTATCCAGCAAATTGCAGGATTTACTTAACAGTAATCAGTCTAGGTACCAGACAATCTAGATCCTGCATTCCCTGTTTTGGGCAGTAAGGATTTTAAGAAGAGGCTTCTACCCAGGAGGAAAAATCTCTGTTCTAGTTAGATTTAAATTTTCTGAAGAAAAAAAAATTATTTCTTTGTTTCTGAAGAATACAAAAAAACCCACAACACTTGAATTCTCAGCTGGTGTTCCAACTCAAGCAATGAGAAAAAAGACCAACACTGCAGTGAAGAAAGGATGTAAGCTAACTGAAGGGCACATTTCCAAGGACATTAGCAAAGCTGATATTCAAATGGAATGGACCTTAATCCCATGGCAATGACAATTTTTCTCATTTGAAGCCAGTAAGCTATCACCTTGAATGTTCTACATAGAAAAAGATACTTCTAACCTAATCCAAGGTTAGGATTCAAGAATCCAAGGCCACCAAAGCCAACAGAAAGGTTCTCCTACCAGTCAGCTAGTTTTCTTATTTGTAGGGTTTTTGAATATGCATTAATTTGTTTATGAAAGACAGTGCTCACAGCTTTGTGGAGATAATTTCCAGCCTGCTATCAGAAACAACTGATTAAAAGGAACTATCTTCATCACCCATCATTCTCTTATTTTAAACAAAAACTTGCCTGTGTTTGTAGTTAAAATACTATCTATCCATGGATGTGGTATGGCCCATTTTGCAGAACAGCTTGCCTCAGTGACCACTCTGTGACAGAAAATTAACTGTTCCAGGACAAAGGCATTTCCAACAATGCTCTTCTGTTCAAAAAGGCAAGAAAGATTTTGTGGCATTGTTCTTGTCCTTTCTATCTCTTGCTTGCTTTCACCCAGCTGCTTGTTTGGGCTTCCCAGCAGGCCTTCAACAGAGGAAACCAAAACCAAGGGGTCGGTCCTCAACCACTGGATGTTGTTAAAAGCTCCACTGAAGACACTGAGGCTGTGACTGAACCAGCTAAAAAACTGCCTGGAGGGCTCAAAATGCTGTTGATTTTTGTCCCCTCTTCCCCTTCACAACACATACAAAAGCTTATATATCTTGGATGGTAATTCACTCCATACTGTTGGGAAGAGTACAGAAAGGGAGTTCCCCAGATTAAATGTTTGCTATCTGAGGCTTGGATACAAAACCCACAAAACTGTGAGCAATCAGAATGCACCACATGGAAATGATGATGGAAAACCCTAGTGAATAAACATGCCAGCAAAGCTTGTCTGCAAAGAACATGTTATTGCAGGTTTTCTTTTTAAAAGAAAAGGATTTATGGTTGTCGCGTATATTTTTTTTTCTTGGTTTCCTGTATTCTGTTTTTTTGATTCTCACCATACATTTCTCCCTTCCCTCAACAGCCCATATGTTCAAAAAGGGAGATGGCACAATGAGCAACCGGGCCAAGCACAACTGAAGAAGTATGCAGGCACAGAGAGCAGACTGTGGGATGAATGGGAGGAAAGCCTCATTTTCCCCCTTCTGGATTGTCTTTTTAGCATTGGAACAGAGCTTACGGGTTGTGCCAAAAGTCCCTCTCATGTAAGGGCAGACGGAAAAGTAACTAACATGAGTAGCAAACTACAGTGCACTCAGTCACCTGTAGGAAGACCAGATGAGCTGCCCATGCAGTTCCAGCCTGGGTCCCACTGGGAACACAGGGACAGCACCATGTAAAACATGGTTCTCTCCTGGCAGGGACGGGCCAGCCTCCAGGGGGACCCAAACCAGCCACTGCCTCATAAACAGGGAGACTCTGAGCAATTCTCCAAATCCCTGCAATGTCCTGACTGCATGTAGGGGTGAGAGAACGGCTCCACCTGAGTCACCACTCACTTCTCCCCTTTCCAAGGAGGCTTGGGAAAGGAAGATGTGTATACGGGTGCCCTTCCACCAGGGAATACACTGTACTATCCACTGTCAGTCCCAGTCTGGCTCATCAAAAGAACAGGACCTTTGGGTGCACCACCAAAAGAATACTCCCCATGTAGCAGCTACTAGGAGTCCTTGCCCCCATACTTAGTTCAGGTACCACAAAAGGAGTGAGCAAAAGTGATAGCCTTTATTTCACCTGCCTAAAAATTCAGCCTAGGTTCTTTCCCAGTCAAGGGAAGCTTGCGGCTCGGGGTTCATCTCATCTGTTTTTGGATGGGCTGGCTTACATTTCAGAGGTACTGGTCTTTCTCCATTATCTCTAGAGGGCATTTTAGATACTTTTAGAGAGCTAAAAAAAAATGAAATTCTTTCCAGCCAGGTGTCAAAAACTGGATCCTTCCATTCTTGCAATTTGACTGATATGACCAATCAGTAGAAGGAACTGACTCAGGATAATATTGAAGAAAAGGGATTAATAGGAGTCAAGACAAGATAAAGGAATCCAAATTCTCTGCTGATGTAAAGGAGTGAAATTTATGGTTGCTATCTGTACTGTCATTAGAAGAACATTATATTTCTGTAAAGAAAGCTTTGTATTCCAGTTCATGAGGTACAGAAAATGTGTCAATTGTGCCCAAAATGCCAGCCTAGTAATTTCCAGTCTGGTAGTTTTGACAGTCTTAATGAACAGGCTCAGCAAAAAACAAGGACTGGAATAAGGAGATAGCTGTATTAGGTGGACTGACAGGTTCTTTGAGAAAGACTATGCAGAATATGCCCTAAATATTCTCAGCTATTCTGTGCTAGCACTTCCTCACTTTCTTAAGCATGAAATTCACTTACATATTCTGAAAAAGAGAAAAGCAGGGGGGGTGAAGAAGAAATTGCCATTTTTAGTGTACAAGCATATTTACATAATCAGGGCAAACCCCTGCATTTTAAAAATGCCCTAAATACATATTTACATGAGAGAATGCAATGATTCCAAAGAGGCTGATAATATGCATTTTAAGGATAGCTAACTATTTACACAACCAAGACAATAATCCCCATTAAGGATTTTTATTTATTTATTTATTTATTTTCATTCACATTAGAAAACTGAACAGCTATAAATCCACACAACTGCACATTAACTCCTAGACACCACATGTCCTCAGGGCATTGCAGTACAAGCAAGTGTGCATCTAAACCCAGACACTTCCTCAAGAGGAAAGGAGAGCTTCCCTCTCACTATGGGCTTTGATCAATTATCAGTTGTCTTCCAAGACATTTCCTGGAACTGCAGTTTCTCTGCTGCAAGTGGTACATTGCTCGAGTCAATCCTGAGCTGCACCAAGGATGGAAGTAAGCACTTCTAAAACATCCCAACTCAAAATGCTGTTTCTGAATGAAGTGTGCACAAGTCTGCTCAGCATGGTCATTCCTAAATGTATTTGCATGTGTGGCCATAGTGCTATATCCCCTCTTCTCTCCTGGCAGGAAAACCTGGTCTCCTCAGAGGCAATGACAAGCATGTTGGAATGCAGTGACAAGAAGGCCCGTGCCATCACCAACCATATCCTGCAAACCATTTAAGGTAGTGAATAGATAAATAATATGAAAGGGAAGTTTGCTTCCCCTCCTTGATACCCTGTGAATTTTCCCCATTACAAAATCCCATCTCAGTAAAAAAATGAATAGTATGTGTAGGTATTTTTTCACCTTATCTTCTCCCATCCTCAATTTTAGTGACACGGGTATCAATGAGTTACAGGAAAATGAGTGATGCCACATGTTGTTTTCTTATGGCAAATCCCCATCTATGATCAACACAACCACTTCAGTGTATCTGTGGGCAAAACACTTCTCTTAAAAATAGACTAAAAATAATAAATTATGAAACATTTGAAAAATTAATACATGCTCCACTTTAAGCAGCTGTCAAACTCATCTGCTCCTCCTCCCCACAGGAAAACAGCTCTTCCCCAAAATATCAAAACCATAAACACAGGCAAATACAGAGCTTTGGCTGGTGCAGAATGACAAACATCCATCATCAAAAGTACTGGCTGTCTTTCACATCTTTTCCACATTGCCCCACTTCCCTGCAACTTCCAGACCTACTCCATTAGCAGAATACCTGAACTCCCTCCAACAACACACCCAGCAATGAACCTGCCATCTGGTACCTGTGCTTCACCTGCTCTTATCTGCTGTCAAAGGGGAAAACCATGTATGGAAGCATTTTTACAGGATTAGGTTTTGGGGGATTATTCACATTTTAAGATTTCCAGTCTGTACATGAAGCCAAGCATCCTGGGCCGCATCCATTAGGCCGCAAGTGGGCAGAGCTTGGGTAGGAAGGTGAAGAGTCACTGGTACGTGGGAACCAGCCCAGATTCATGGTGACAGTGTTGTTGGAACAGTCAACAACCTCGTATCAGTCATGTCTGTGATGTTTTTACAACACCTTTGTCTGCTGGTTGAACTTTCTTATGTATTTGTTTTGCATTAGCTGACTTCTGCTGTTCTCTTGCTCCCACCTCACTGCAAGCTTCTAGAAAAAAAAATCTGTTCTCTGACATATGTCTGCCTTGTTCTTGTTCTCTTTATATTCCTTTGCATATTCTGCTATCATAACAGGTACAGCTCAACAAGCCCTATCTCCACTGATACCAGCCTTAGTTGTCTGGGAATCCAAATCCTCCCAAACATGGAAGGAGTCATCATTTCAAGGGTATTGCCTCTTCAGCATCTCCAGCCACTGCCAGGACACAGGAAGGCACTGGGGACACAAAACAAATTCACATCCCCTACCTGAAAGCAGTATCACACTTACAATAAATAGCATCACAGGCCACTGGAGCATGAAGAAAAAAAACACTGCTGAAAGATTTTGAAGAGGTTTAGCTCCTTCTCAAAAGAAGTATGATAAAACAAGGAGTCTGGCTCTCAGCATCATCTATGCTGCCTGCTAGGCAAACATTGTCATAAACAGTTGTGGTAATTTCTTACACAAATCAAGCAACCAATAGTACTCATGCACAGAAACACGTGCATACACACATGCCATTTGAGTGAAGCTCCAAGGTATGGCTAACCCTAACCACAACTTTCAGACACAAGAAGCTGTTGCAAACCCTCTTGCAAATATTTCCTTCTGCCACAGACCCACTGGTCTGAACATAACTGATAAATGAACATCAGAACAGACACAGCACAGAAAATATGAAGCCTCAGCAGGGTCAACCAGGGAAGAGATCTATCAAGAAGAAAGTAAGGCAGCCAACACAAGTGGACTGAGACAGCAGTTGTGCTCTCAACAGCATACATTTCCTGGGCCATAAAGCTGACACTGGGTCTGCACACTTGCATTCCAACCTGACACATTTATTGGAGAAGTACCAATTAGCCTATTAACAATTGCTGCCCAATATAAATCACTGCAGGACCTCCCTTGAAGCACACTGCTTCCCATTTATCTCACAGGCATTAAGGCAACCCTTTGCCCTCTTCAACTTGTTTGGCCTTTAAATCAAAGCATTGCATTTAGGGAAGAGGAATGGTTCACAAAAGCCAGAGTGAAGACAGACCACTTCAGTATTATATTTAAAACATGGTTGAAGCATATGCATGACTTGATCCCAACTTGCCATGGATTTGTTGCAAAGATTTACCTTCATTTTACTTCCCTCTCTGGAAAAAAAACAGTGCTCCTGAGGTTCGTCAGTGCTCTGGGAGAGAAAGTACTATAGATACAAGCAGCTCTTTCGGAAGGGATATATGCACAAATATGCTACTGTTTAAAATGAATGGAGATTAACAGTTTAGCATCAGTTTCCTATGAGTTGCTCAGAAACATTTTTTTCCTGCAGAGTTAATATATGACTAGAATGGCAGATTTTAATGCTATAATTATATTTTTCTTAAATCTTGCTTATGGTGGAAAATTGCAAAAGTGATTTTTTTTTTTTTAAACTAAAAAGCATCCTTTACAATTCCTGTATTATTCAGGGAAAGAAACTGATAAACAGTTGTAACAGGAAATAGGGAGAAAGGTGTGGAGCTGAGATATTTCTGTGCACTTTCTCATCATCTGGACTCCAAGTTTTTGGTCAAATACATTCCCTGATAAACTCACTATTTCTGTGGTAAATATTTCCTTAAAATCATAGAATGTGTTGGACTAGAGGGGACATTTAAAGGTCACCTAGTCCAATCCCCTCCCTGCAGTACCTTTAACTAGATCAGGTTGCTCAGAGGCCTGTCAAACCTGACCTTGGATGGCTCCAGGGATGGGGCCTCCACCATCTCCACCACCACTGAACCCTCTACAAGTGTCTCATCACCACTGTAGTAAAGAAATAAAAATCATTGCCCCTCATCCTATTGCCACATGCTCTTGTAAACAGTCCCTTTCCAGCTTTCCTGTAGCCCCTTAAGAAAATGGAAGGTTCCTATAAGGTCTCCTCGGGGTCTTCTCCTCCCCATGTCGAACAACCCCAACTCTCTCAGCCTGTCTTTGCAGGAGAGGTGCTTCAGCTCTCTGATCATTTTTGTGGCTCTCCTCTGGACCCATTCCAGCAGGTCCATGTCCTTCTTGTGTTGAGGGCTCCAGAACTGCACACAATACTCTAGGTGAGGTCTCCGTCTGGAGATGTGACCCTCTGGATGTGACCATTCAGCCAATTCCTTATCCACTGAACAGTCCACCCATCAAATCCTTATCTCTCTGACTTACAGAGAAGGATGTTGTGGGAGACCATGTCAAAGGTGTTGCAAAAGTCCAGATAGATGACATCCACTGCTTTTGTCTTTTCCACTGATATAGTCACTCCATTGTAGAAAGCCAGTAGGGTGGTCAGGCAGGACTTGCTCTTAGTAAAGCCATGCTGGCTATCTCAAATCACCTCTCTGTCCTCCATGTGCCTTATCAGAGTTTCTAGGAAGATCTGTTCCACGATATTTCAGGCACAGGGGTGAGGCTGACAGGTTGGTAGTTCTCAGGGTCCTCTTTTTTACCCTTTTTAAAAATAGGTGAAATGTTTCCCCTCTTTCAGTCACTAGGCACTTCCCCTGACTGCCATGACTTTTCAAATATCGTGGAGAGTGTCTTGGCAACTACATCAGCCAGTTACCTCAGAACTCTGGATGCATCTCATGGGGTCCTGAACTCTGGGATGCATCTTATTGGGTCCTATAGACTTGTGTATGTTCAGGCCCCTCAGGTGGTCACAAACCTGATCTTCATTTACAGTGAGAGGGACTTTGTCCCCCACATCCCCATCTTGTGGTTCACCAACTTGGAAGGTGTTAGAGAGAGAGGTCACCAGTGAAGACTGGAGACAAAAATGTTGTTGAGAAATTCAGCCTTCTCCTCATCTGTTGTTACCAGTTTGCTGCTCTTGCTCACCAGGAGAGTAGGCTTTCTTTAACCTTCCTTTTCTTGCTGACATACCTATAGAAGCCCTTCTTGTTATTCTTTGCATCTCTTGCCAAGTTCAGCTGCAGCTCTGCCTCAGTCTTCCTGACCTCATCCCTACACAACCAGGCAGTGTCCCTGTACTCTTCCCAAGACAGCAGTCCCTGCTTGAACTGCCTGTGCATTACTTGCCTTCTAATTTGGCCTGCAGGTCTCAGATCATCCATACTGGTCTCCTGCCTTTCTTGCTTGATTTTTCATGCCTGGGAATTGCAAGCTTTTATGTCCTATGGAAAGTGTCCTTAAAGATCTGCCACTTCTGTTCTGCTCCCTTCTCCCTGAGGACCGTTTCCCTGAGGGCCCCATCAATTCCTTGAAGACCTGGAAGTTTGCATCCCTCTTCTACTGACAAGGAGCAAACATGTACCACCTAGTCACAGAGTAGGAAAGAGCAATAAGTAAAAAAGCAGCACTGAAGTTTCTGTGGGAGAACAGTGT
Source organism: Florisuga fusca (assembly GCA_038090715.1). Classification (NCBI taxonomy): domain Eukaryota; kingdom Metazoa; phylum Chordata; class Aves; order Apodiformes; family Trochilidae; genus Florisuga; species Florisuga fusca. The sequence continues at coordinate 10,724,293 of JAAWXA010000004.1, read as the reverse complement.
CCACAGTTCATACCATAGTGGCAGAACCATGTCAAGAGATTGTCTGGAATGGAAGATAAGGTCCCCTCAGTGCTGAGCAGGTGAAAACCTCTGCTCTACAAACACGGTGGGGACATGAGCTATTATACCCTCACCCATGAGGGGGACAATAAATCCCTACAGATTAATCTTAGCTCATACAAGAATCATAAAATCACAGAATGGTTTGGGTTAGAAGGGACATTACAGATCCCCTACAACCAAGCCCCCTGAAAGGGGCAGGGACACCTCCCACCAGACCAGGTTGCTCCAAGCCCCATCCAACCTGGCCTTGAACACCACCAGGGAGGCGGCAGCTACAACTTCTCTGGGCAAATTCTGCCAGTATCTCACCATCCTTACAGTAAATAATTTCCTAGAGCCATGATGTATGTGTAAGGTCTGAGGGCTGTAGTCAGGCACATGCTGAGAGAGAGAAGTGGAGCAGCCGCCGAAGCAGCGTGCGCTGGTGCAGGGGGAGCACCCGCAGATGCAGTCTTGATTTGCTCACAAGCTGCAAACATAAACCAGATATTTTTATGTTCTGTTATTAATGTTAACCACAAAACTAGAAAGGTTCTGCACAGCCATTAAAGATAGCAATGCGAAATCCAGGAGGGCCAAGCCACTACAGAAATATGAAGTTGTAGAAAAAGTCAATAAATTTTGGAGGAATGTTTCAGGCTTACTGTTTCCAAGGGACCCGGAGATCCCCGCGTGCATAGCTCACAGGCCTGGCTGAAGGAGGCTTGGACAGACTTCAAGGGAAAACTGCAGCTATCTCTGTGTCTGCTGCCAGGAGAAGTTTAATGGTGCCGTGCAACAAAGCGCTGCTGTCGACTGACAGAGGGGTGGAAAAACAGATCAGATGTATGCCTGCCTCTGGGGAAACCCACTGCAATCCATGAGAGCCTCTCATTATGGTGATAAAGCCACTCTCTTTTGAAAAATCCACTTCAAATCTCTTTTATCCAAGGTGGACAGGCAAAGACCCGAGCACCCTGACCCTGTCAGGCCGTGTGGCTGCCATGGCACAAAAACAGAGCTCCCTGGAAAATCCAGACCTTCTCACAGAACCAGTTAAAAAGCAAACAAGGAAGGAAGATATTTCTGCCCCTTGAAATGGAGTAGGAATCCAAGAATTTAAAAGGGGTAAGTTGAAATATTTGTGTTCTGCTGTGTCAGCAATATTGGCATGGTGATGTACAGTTTTACTTCAACAGACCCAGTAAGTCTGGAACCAAATATAATGATTACTTGTGCCATCAATAATCATGTCAGAATAAGGCCCTGCCTCTCCTATATCCCTCATACACGTCCCCAAGACAGCAGTTTTCCACTTCTTCCACATGAAGAGCACATCACATTCTACTACCAAGGAGGTACCTATGGAAGGGGAAGAAGAAATGAAAAGACCCAGTCAGAGCTGGTCAGAGCCATACTGCCAGGGCAGATCCATACTGCCCTGGTCACGCACTCTGGGCCCTGGTCACTCTTCTTATGGACACTTTGCTGCTTGTAGACTGGGCCCTGTCTTTTTAAGGCTAACACTTCTATATGCTGTTGGATCTACCTGCCTGAAAAATTAATTACAAGCTTAGGAACACAGAGAAATCACACAGCATGGATCTTCAGAAACTACATTACCAAGCAAATAAAAAATAAAAAAACTGACAACTTTATCTTAGCAAATGAAAACCAAAATGTGAACAGAAAAAGAGCCTCTGCTTTTGAGATAATAAAAAGGGGGAAAACAATGCTTTAAAAAAAGTTACAAATAATTTCCCTATTATTCATGCAATACAGCTGGATAAAAAGTTGTTTTAAAAGGTCTTTTAAATTACTTAAGGTATGTACAGTTAAAATGTTTATTTTTACCTTTCTGGTTTTAGATAAATGCTGTTTTGCTGATCAGAACAATTGTTCTTATAATAGTGAGTAAAAAGAATTGGTTTACCTACAGACGCACAAACCAGTGATACTGGAGGTACAGTCACTCCACAGCATTCTGCTACTCAAATTGGTTTCATCTGTAAATTTTATTTCTTAAAACAATGTAAATACTTTTTTTTTTATTAGAGGCTTTCCATTGCCCTATGCAATGCCTTATTTTAATAAGGAGAAAAGGTTTCTGGTTTGGAAAAAAAAATGAAAAAATAGGGACTACAAAAAAGTAGAGAGGTTACAATTTACAGCTAAAAAAACCTGAAAAAAATATTATAAAAGCTTAGGTTAACCACTGCCTTTGCTGTGATGTCTTTTCCATCGCTACCAATGGGAAATTCTGTTGCACGCAATGATTTGTGCTATGTTCACTTCACGTTCATCTGTGCTATGTTAAAAACCCACCAGTATCAGTTATTGTCTGAAATAGGGAAGCAGATCATACACGCTACTCACTGTCACAGTTCTTCTATCCCTAGAACATTTTGTTCCACTGGTATAATATTGGAAACATCTTCCACAGTGTCTACCCAGAAGGATTGCATTTTAATTATCCCTCAGAACACTGTCTGGAAGTTGGGTGCTGCATTAGTTTTGCTTGCTTTCTTAACATTGCCTTATTGCTTAAGGCTGTTACAGATCCCATTGTAATAACTGAAAGCATCTAAACTATGGAAACACTATCTCTTGGAAAAGTAAAAACAAATCAAGATTTGGGTTCAGGATGGCTTAGCAGAGTGAATTGTTATTCATAGTCTTCACATTCTTGCTGAGGCTTCAGTTTATTGAATTCCCCAAAATTTTTCTGCTGCTCTTTGATTAGTAAAACTCAGTCTAGGTTTCTAGGGCACTGTTGAAGTACATGTTCTTGCAGTATCCACACTCAGTGGTGTTAGAGCATGCAGAGAAGAAATGATGACTGAGTTCAATAGAAGAAAGAGAGGAGCAGTACAGAGACACCAAGTCATCTGAAGGGAAGTAACTTCTCACAGTGAGATTGTCAAAGAACTGATCACACAGGTTTATTCTGATTCTTGTGTCCCACAAGAGTTCCAGTTGCCCCTCAAGTAGAAGGGATGTAGCAGAAGAAATGAGAAGGCAGTGAGGCAGGACCACCTGCCCTGCAATCAGCTTTATCTTGGCTTTCACAGTGTGAGCTGCAGAAGAACTCTTCTTGTACCAAATAATTTTCCAAAATTAAAATAAGACTTTTGACTAGTTCTTAATAACTCATAGGCTTGAGCAACTCTGACCTGGTAAGACTCTGATGAGAACAGCAAGCAGTGTGCGGCAACCAAGATCAGAGTTAGCCGTGGAAATAATAGGGACACGTCACAGGTCTCAGATTCTTCACTTGGCAAGAGCATAACCTTCATTATAGAGAAAACATATTCCTATTCCCCACAGCTGCAAAGGAAGTATTTACAAATAAGGCAACAAATAGGTGTCTGCCTCCACCTATAGGAAGCCTGCAAAAAATTGTCTCACACAGCGTAGGCAGTCCCTGTTCATCTTAACCTTATGGACAGCTGATGTGTGGGGACAGCAAAGGAGCAGGGCCATAAGGGTGCCATGTAAGATACATGAAGGGTTCCCAATGCCTTAACTAAATTGTAGCTCATGACAGCAATTTAAATATGGCTTCTTCAGCTCAGTTTACAAAGTTTAGGCTTGAATACAAGAGGCCAGCATGTACTACCATAGCTAATGCTGTAATGCCAGAAGACTTAAGTTTCTAGGCTATCAATTTGCGTATTTGTATTAACACTACATTCACTTCAAAATTAATTTGAAAACAAGCAGCCCAGGTAGCATTAACCCTGGTATGTTACAGCCTGTTAGAGAAAAGAGGAAACAAAACTTCACCATGCACAGCAGAAGGTCCCACAGGATCCCCAAAAATGATCCCACAGTGCCTTTTAAAGCAAATTGTTAAATCAGTCCTATACATGTCACTACAGAGCTGTCAGATGATACAGTTCCCAGGTTTCAACATTTTTTCTCTCTTTTGCACACAAGTATGTACACAAATACTCCCACAGATTCAACAGAGCTCCTGCATACACCTCTGCCAATCCCTTGTCTGCATATGTTTGACTTCCACTAAAACAGGCATGAGTTCAGTGAGAAAAATAATGTACCTCTCTCTGTGCCATACTGCACGTGGTAGTGCTTTCTACCATTGCCATTTGTTGTTTATAAAAAACTCATCTGATGTGTAACAACTAGGAATACTGAAAAATGAGAGGAGAGAGAACATCAGGAACAAATATATTTGTCCACAACCCTTGGGAAAAGTCACGTACAGAATAAAGAACAACAGCACTCTCCATTCTGAATTCAAAAGACTCCATAAGTCATCTACAATAACAGGCTATAATTAATTAATTTATAATATAATGAATTAGATTATCACAAGCTTACACTAGAAAATTACTTTAACACAAACACAACGTACAGAAGGATAGGGAAGGACCAGGGCATAGGCAAGCCAGGCTCCTTGGATGAAACTGCCTCCACGTTCAGCAGCCTGCCACCAGTTTCAAAGTTCTGGTTTCCCTCCTGGACTCTACCAGGTTTTGCTCTCAACTCACGGCAGCATGACAAAAGAGAGGGAGAGAAGGAAAATGACACCTATACCCTGATCATCTCTTGGCAAAACTTGGTCTCATTCCTCCACTTGGGGGGATGGGCTCTACCAAGGTGGGGGCAGAAGAGAGTGGGACAAAGGAAGGAAAGGATCTATGCAATGGGACAGCAGCAGCAGGCAGGGACTGGGGACAATACACAGGAAAAACAAATCCAGTGCACTCTAGAAAATCATTGGGTTCTGTTTTTACAACAGCTTCCCGAGGAGGTGAGATAATTCAATATTTATCACCTTTGTAGCAGATTTCAGGCTGATAGGTGGTATGGGGAAATTATTAAAATGGCACAGAGCCCAGACTAAGAGCATAAGGAGATATCATTTGAAGAGGTTTGCTCTGGATTTGTGCAGTCTAGCTGCCACAGTGCAAGATAAGGAGAACCAAGAATGTGACTGCTCCGACCACAGAGATCCTGTAGGCTTCATTTCTTAATGGTGCTCCAGAAACAATTCTTTATTCTCACCCAGGTCTGTATCTTCATTTTTTCCACTTAATTTCCAGCTCCCCAGAGAACCTTGTCTTTTTCAATTCCTCCCATTTTCATGAGGATTGGCTCTCCTTTGTTGTGGTTTTGAAGGGATTTAACTCTCAGACACATAGCACGGTGGTTTTACTTTCCTGTTTGACTCATTTTTCTTGACCCATTATTCTCCCAGCACTGCCTGGTGCAATAGCAATAACATTTGTCAAAAGTAGGGAAACAGATAACAAAACAAGACATAAATATATCTCTCTGTAGATATATAGCTATTATATAGGTATACTACAATGCAAAGTAGCTACCAGTATTATATGCTCCCAAACATAAATGCAATATGGACATAAAATCCACGCCCACCTATACCCCTCCTTTCTTGGTATTTGGCTGTGCTGAATACACTGGAGCTGGGCGAACCAGAAGCTTTTTCCCTTTCCTGTGTGCTGCTTCCTCAAAGGTCACCCAGCAGAGCAGCCGGGGGACCTGAGGAGTCGTGGCCAAAGCAATGGGCAGGGGATGTTCAGACCCTCGCTGACACATGCCAGACCCCATCAAAATACACTGGCCTGCACCAGAGGGGGCCTTCTAAAAGAAATTATAGCTCCTGAAATCCACTGCCACTTGGCACATCTGAAGAAACATTCAGGAACTGGCTGAAGCCCCCAGTTTTGTGAACCAGGGCTGTAAGTAAAAATCCATTTGACCTGACGTTAGACATCCTCCTCATGGGATGAGGAAAGAAACAGTCATGATGGTCCCTCCTGCAGCTGGAGGTGAGGTACTTTCAGAAATCAGCTAGGTCTTAAGCCAAAGGTGAATGAACTGCTCATCTGGGCCCTTGTTTCAGGTGGGATGAATCCAGGTCTTAACGAAAAAGTTCAAGCAATGAACTGCTGGTCTCTTTGTCCAGCAGTGCCTTTTGAAGCTCAAGTGACTGGGACATGCTGGATGGGGAAACTGCAATTATGCACCAACCTAACATGCATGTCCAGGATGCAAAAACACTACAATAGCTTTCTATTTTGTTCCTTTCTTTATTAGTCTTGGCTATGGCCTACATTTCTTGGAAAATTCCTCCGTCCCTCTGTTGGGAGATCAGTTCTACACTTGTCATACATGTGCTGCTTTAGCAGACTAATAAAAATTTTCCTCACAAAGAAGTAACATGCTATGGAATGAACATTTCTGATGTTTTTAAGCAGTAAAAAGTCTCTTCAACCTATTCAATATGTTAAGTGGTCATTTTGTATTAAAAAAATAATTTTCTTTCCTTCACAATTTTTCTCTCTTTAATCTGATGTTTTAACAGTTTCAGGATCAGGAAAGTGGTTATTTTTGGCATATTCTTAAACACAGTCTTGCAGTAGTATTCTCCACCAAGTAAGTGCCCAAGTGAACAGAGCTTATAAATTATTAATATAACAGCAGTGAGATAACCCTGACAAGTACATCTGGTGTTTATTAAGTGAAGATTATTTCTTTTAAAGTTTTAATTAGGCCATGTTAATTGGATGCTTTTCTTCAGTAGATGTTGTTTCATATCACAAAGTTAAGCCAGGTTTTGTTCAGCAAAACTATAAACATGCAATTAATAACAGAAAAACATGGGCCCCTCCTTACACTTGGAACACATGAGCCCTGAAAGTAATTTTCACAGGGTTTTTACTCTCTAAAATCAGGTGGACTCACTTGGCTGGGGTGTTGTATAATCTTCTGAAAACTGAGTGATGCCTCAGTAATTACCATAAGCAGCTCTGCTCTTGTGCCAAAGGGGTCTAAACCACTCAGGAATGGCTCTGCCCGTGTTTCTGAGGAGTCTCTTCTCATAGCACTATGGCCAAAGCCAAGAGAGTGTTAACACAAAGAAGGCAAGAGAAAATGTACTACCACATCACCTAGATTATTCACAGTAAGACTGGAAACCACCTTTGGAAAAATACTTCCAGAAAGGCTTTCTGCCTGGCAACTGGGTTAGCTCATGGCACAGGGAATGAAGGCTTTGACTTGGTCAGTACCAGTCCTACCCACCTGTGGAAGCCATGGACAAATCTACTATGGGCAAATCATCTAGGATGATACATTTTCATAGTTTTGAGCTTCAGCTTTTTAGCTTATCACCCTTCTCCTTCTCTTTTTTCTTTTTTTTTTTTTTCTTTTTTTCTGTTTCTCTTTCTCCCTCCAACATTAGCAACAACCATTGCATATAAGACACATCCATATGCAAGTACAATAGAACTACTCACTGATCCTTACCCATGGGGGCTTTCCAGAGCTCTGTACAAGCTCCTTTCGTAACAAGAGTACACAGTGTTGATAAGGAAGACGAGAAACCACAAAAACAGTGTTACTTAGGGGAAAAACTTCTGCTTTTGCTTTAAAAGAAGGAGAGGTTTTAATTTACAGCTATAATGTGGAACTACATAAAATATGGATATGTTATACCGAGATACACACACACACTCAGCATTGACCAGAAAACTGTCATTTTCTGGTAGACTGAAATTATGATTGTACACAAGTGTCTCATGCATTGTGTCAGTTTGATAATGCTTTTACATGAGTGGCTACATAGCTAGATAATGTCTATTCTCATTACATGGTTGCTATAAAGCTCATTTGCACCGAATTAATTAAGATGTTCCCGTTACAGATTCATGCCAGCAGGAGTTATGATTGATTAAAAGTAGTTCCAGCCGTGATCTCCTTGAACGTGTGTCAGAGGTCTACAGCTGAGTGCCCATGTAAATTAGAGTACTACAATTTGCCTTTCATTAGCCATCAGGTTTTGGTTTGAAATGCCCCTGAAGAAACTATGACCTACTCTATGATCTTAGAAAACGCACTTTACTCCCACAGGCCCAGTTCAGGGCAGCGTTCAGCACATGCCTGGTTTTAAGTTAGTGGATACACTGACCTGTCTCAGCAGAACTACTCATGAACTTAAAGCCATGCTCCTGAACACACTTGCTGAACCCAGAGCTATTAAGTGGATCAGCCTGAGAAACCAAATACACACTCCGTTATGACTTTTGGACATCCAAAGGCTTTTTTTCCATTTTAACTCGGGCAAAAAGAAAAATGACAGACACTTTCAGGGGACTAAAATGCAGACTTACTTCTTTCTTGACACACAACGTGTCTTCCAGATTTCCAGCGACGGACAAGCTAACTACTTGGGCACTAAGGACCTTGGGGAGTCACAGCTCCCTGGCAGTAATATGGTGGAAACCACACTAGGACCATGGGCATAGGACTTGAAGACCATGAAGTGGATGGGGTACCCAAACCAAGCAAGAAGCCTCAGACCCCTTGGGAGGCCTGTCTGAAGAGCTGGGTCTGACAGTCTCTCTTCACTATGATGATGAAGAAGCCAGAGAAACCAGCTGGTTTGGAAATCTGTAAACCATGAGATCTATTTACTTAGGAAAGAGTATCCAGTGGGGATGCCCTGGAGCTGTGGACTCCAAAAGCCTCTGTATACCTCACCCTGATGCAGATTTTTAGGTAAATTTCTAAGTTGCTGGGCACATAAGCTGGCAGTAAACCTGCAAGATTTCTCAGAAAACCTGGTTGGCAAGAAAGTTTTGAAACCTGCTGGACAGGCAAGGTCACATTGGAGCTTGGGGGAAAGGAGTGACTGGAAGAAAATCACCTGAAAGGAGCATATTTCCATATGATGCCTTGCACCTGAAAAAATGGACATATTCTAAGACTTTAAAAATCTGTCACTTCTACTTAAATAGCTATCATCTGCTACAACCTCCCTTTTTGCCTTGCAGAACTGGATCACCGTTTGCTTGCTGCAGAAAGTCCTAATCGGAGTAATTTCTACAGAAGATTGTTTCTATAAGCAATCTTCATTTGGCCACAGAAAATGATATAGTATTTAGCTCCACCACGGTGCATGCTATGTCAGATCAGGAATATGATAAAAAGCAAATATTCCTGTAACACAAAATCACCTCTCTTGAAAACAAAACCTGTGGGATCCCTGGGTAGCACAAGATATCCTACAGCTACCAGATAACTGAGTGGCAGCAACACGGAGACTCCACTCCGCTGCTCAGACTTTCCTTTTTCTCCTTTATATTTTGCATTAAGAGCTCACCCTACCAGGTTGTACCAGTTAAGAAACACCGTTGGAAAGAAATCTGCCATCCAAAGTTTAATAGAGTTTCAGCCACTTCAAAGCTGTTCATTCCTAACAGTTTTAATGCTTTTCAGCCGCTAGCTGTCTCCCCACCAAAGTCAAGTCAATTAGCTAAGAAGTCATTAGAAAAGCCCTCAGATATGAAAGCCGTGCCTTGAAGTCCAGCTCTTTTGCAGCCTGTCTCAAAAGACAGGGCTGCTACTTTGGCACAGTTTCAGCCCCTTGGTCTACCTGAAACACAAATACAAAATCCACCTGACTCATCTGTTTTGTCTGATTGCATCCTTAGCCACGGGAAGAGGATTTCTCCCAAGAAGGAGACGAGCAAGCACCAGTCATCAGGGATGCAGCTGTGCTCTAGCCTTGCACAAAAGCCTTGGTGATCCATGGCAAGTTCAGCCCTAGTCAATTCTCCATGCCATGAGTCAGTCTTCACCCCAGGGCCAAACAGCACGTACTGGTTCATGACTGCTCTCAATGTGGGGTCCAGTGATTTCCCTGCCAAGAGAAATATTTGGCTTGTTTCTGACTGGAGCCCTGAATGCAAAACTCTTATACCTACAGTGTGGGTGCAAAGCAGAGCTGTGCCCCAGGGCAAAGGAGGGAGTGAACCAACCTGACAGCACAGAAACACCCAGTGAAATTTATTTTCATTTTTGGCCCATCATCTTCAGTGAGCTTATCTCGTGTTGCCATACAAGCTGTAACTCACGCCAAGACTCAACATTTTTGCACTCTTAGGCCTGCTCTGTGCAGCGATGCCTGTCCCAGGGGTGCCACCACGTGCACCGTGCTCCCTGGATATCCCACAGCCCCAGCTTGCCAGCCCCAGCTCCACCAAGGGCAGCTGGCACCCACACTGCTGCCACACTCACAGATGCCATGGAGAAGGAGACCTCTTGTTCCATGATGGTGAAACAGAGCATTTGCTGCTCACGTGCCCCATCCTCTCACTGAGGGTGAACAGCACAGCAGGGTACAAAGTAAATCCCATCTGTAACAGCTCTATGTGATGCAGAGATGGTGCATAGGAAACTGTCTACCAAGTCCTTTTACTGAGCACATTTGCATCCTAAGGCAGGCTGTCATCAGAATTGGCACTGCAAAACAGAATCTGGCAAGAACCGAAGGCAAGATGCACGCGTCTGCTGCAAGTACATCCTCACACATCCCTGCATTTTGCATTGCAGCACAACAGCAAACAATTACATTGAGCAACCAAAAACTACTCGAATTACACATATTTACCCCTACAGTATGTCAGAATGGAAGCTGATTTACTCATCACTCCAAAGCAACTGGATGGAATGACTAATGTGGAAATGATCATAATTTTCCCTGCCCTTAATTTCAAAACTGCATCTAAAAACATACAATCTGATGACGGCAAAAGATGGGTTGTAAATATTTTTTTTTCATGGCAGCAAGAAAAAAGAGGCTCAGCATTAAAAAACATCATAGAAAGAAGCAGGAAGGGATGCTCTAACTGTACTTGCAGTTTTCACACAGATTGTACAGGGTCAGAAACACATTGTCAAAATGGAACAAATTTGGTAAATAGCAAAATGAGCCAGGCCTAGAAACAGGCTTAAGTGAAAAGACCAGAAAAGCTACCATTTTTGCTGCAGAAAATATGAAAATTGCAAGTGCTCTTAAAGTGCAAACAAAAAATAGGCTGCACTTCAAGGAGCCAGCACAAAAATCACCCTCTGCAGCTGTACTTTGCAGTTTGGGCCAAGTAAGAGCCAATGGAGACAAACAAAATACCAAGGAGAAATTGAGTTGGTACAAATAACCATGGTGTGGGCATGTAGGGGGACGGGATAGCTCTGGCTCAGCTCCTGCCTTGCAGGGGGAGAGGATAGCTCTGGCTCAGCACTCCATGTATGCCTGGGGAGGGAGGGATTGCACAGCTGGAGGACACAGTCATCCCTGATCTTCTGGGAGATGAAAAGCTGGCAAGATGTGGGAAGAGGAGGTGGCAGGGGGATGTCACTTGCTTCTTGTCTGCTCTGTTAATCAAGGTATCTGTTCCTCCACCATGGTGACTGTTACCATTCTATCAGGAGTGATAGATCAGGGTGAGGAGAGCTTGTAGCACTCAGCCCTCTGTGTGGCCAGTCCCCAGGACAGCCTCTCCATACCTGCAACAGCGCAGGGTATTGTCAGGGCCCCACCACACAAGTGTTTGCTCCCCTTCCTCTCATGCCACCACAGCAACACAGAAGAGGTGGCTGTGGAGGGAGGTGGGAGCCCCCCTGGCAGGGTTGGGCAGAAGAATGTGTGGGCAGCTGGTCACTGGAGTTGGTACACAGCACTTTTGGGCAAGAAATACACTTTGCACTTGAGGAGCAGCCCTGAGGAATGGAGAGGAGGCAGAAAGGATAGAGTGTTCTCCTGCTTTCTGGCAGCTCAGTCACTAAGCACAACAATGATCCATTTCTTAGGTTTTAAGGATCCACTACTAGGCTTTTGGAACAGAAAAAATACCCTCATCTCCCCCAGATATCCACCTGCACCGGCAGTTTTGGAAGAGGCAGGTGGAAAATGTTCTGCACCACCATCAGCATCACTTTCTGTGTGCACCGTGCATGTTTTCCAGGATTCCCTGGTGCCCAGAAATGCTAGGGACAGCTGCTATAGAACCAGTAAAGATATACCAATGATGTAACAGTATGGTGATGATGTGAAAGCCATCACAGCCCTGTACCCTGGCCCTGGGTTGTTGTGGATGTACCCTGAGGAGATAACATAAGATTCCTGCCTTTCAGATGACTCTGTTATTCTAAACAATCCTGAGAAACAGGTAGGGAGAGCATGTGGCTGGGATGATGGGTTTGCAGAGCTCTTCAAAGGCTTCATAATGTTGTCCTGACCTGTAGAGAGCTTGATGTTTCAATGCCAACTTCATTAAACGTACCTCTGTTTCAGATAAGCCCTAAAACAATCTTTTTTGTGAGTGTTTTAATTTAAGAGGAAAACATCTGGCTGCTAACGATGCTGTTGTCATTGGAAACATAATTAAGACTTCTGTTTTAGTAAATTAAAAATAATGCTGAGTGGTATTCAACAGCCTGAAATCCTTATGCTGTATGTATAAGAGTAATGATTTCTCTATATGGCTGTTTGAACTGTATTTATGTCTAGAAAGAGAGCTAAATAGCATGCACTGATGTTAATTGCAGAGCTGACAAGTTGTTCTATCCTGTTATTATGCTTCCCCCTTCCCCAGGATCCTAATTCATATATGATATGAAAAGTTTTGTTCGGTTTTAAACAGACCTCCCTCGATGGGGAAAAGCTCTCTGTGGTCTGCAGCTAACCCTGAGATGGAGCTCACCAAAGCTCAGTGCTTGCTTGTGGTGTTTTGGCCTGGGAATGGCTTCAGCTTCCTGGAAGTGAAGTGGATGAGATATAAAAAATGCAACAACTCAAACCTGTTATCTGCCTTCTGAAAAATCCCAATTATTTGTCACTCTCTTCTGTAAGGGTCAGACGAAGGTTCAGCCCTCAGAGAAGGAAAGGAAAGGGTTGGGGGAGTTCTGGAAAGTCTCCTGGCACTGCACCATGGCTGTGAGAAGTCAGCCAACATCTACAGGTCTTGAAGGGACAGTGGATGGTGACAAGCAGAGCAGTTCATGTAGGTTTCTGGAGCCACAGACAGACAAGCATTAGGAAAGGAGTTTGCTCATGGACAATGGCTTCTTACAGCTATGAGTTGGCTCAAGAGTGTGACCACACCTGAAAATCCACTCAGAGCCTACACTCATCTGAGTGAAAGTCTGAAACAGGGAGTGGGTAAATGGACCAGCAGAAAGGGATGGTGGTATTGCTAACCAAGTCTTCCCTAAACTGCTGGAAATTTGGGATTAGGAAGCACCATAGGTTCTGTGTCTCATCTGCATGCTGAAGAGCTGTGATATATGTGGGTCACATTTGGAAAGCTGAAAGTATCACCTTATCACATGAATGCACAAGCTGAAGTGTACAGCCATTTATCAAATACCACAGGATGTGCCACGGTATCCCAACAGGAAGTGCTGGGCTCATCAGGCTCTCAGTCCATGCAAGAAAAGGGATTTTTAGTTCATTAGTAGGAAGAACTACTGAAGTGAGAGAATAATTACTGAGGGGGCTGGGGCAGGGGGGGAAGATGCCAAGAGGCCACAAGAGAAAGTGAAGGTTTCCACTGCTGAGGAAGTGTGAAACTAAGACCTCCTGCTTCTTGCTGGACCAGAAATATGACGACTTCTGTCTCTCCTAAACTTGTGCTCTTGTGTGAGATACTGTGTTAACAAAACCAAGCACAGAAATGGGGCAGAGGAAACAGCTACCCACATATTTTTCATGATCAGACCGGTTTCAGTGTGGAGACATGTAGGTGAGATGATCCACCAGTGTTTTATTTACTCCAGCTTGTTTGCTTAGTAAAGCAGTTCCAGGAAGATTATTCTGCAATGGTATTTTTTTTTGGTTTGCCCATCCCTAGTACACAATAGAATGTTGTCAATTATAACCACACTCTATTTATAGCTCACCTCATACAGTTAACGGATATAGACTGAATGGGGCTTTCCTTTTCCTTCCCTTGGAAAGGACTTACTTCAGAGGAATGTTTTCTCCTTATTCCTCTTGCCCAATCACAAGGTTATGTGAATACAGATGACAGCTGCCCAAGGATCACAGCTATGACATGAACTAACATACATGTCAGGGATAAGCATTCTTTCCCTCCATTTCTTCACAGCCCCTGAGAAAATGGAAAAAACCCTCTTTGCTTAACACAGTCAAGACAGAGGCTAACATCCATCATGTGTGCTATCAAGGAAGCCTATCTGTTTCATCTCTCCTCCAACACAAACCCAACAAAGTACTGAAGGGAGTCTGGGTGAGCAGAAGAAACAGATCACCCCATGCTCCTAGTACAGTTATGGTGGAGAAAACACTTTAATTGTGTACCCCTGTGTAAAAAATCCCATGTCTTAAAATGCACAAAACCAAATAACGCACAAACCACTGGAGGGGCAAAGCACTACTTTCCTACTTGGTCTGAAGGAAATTGCTCTACTGACGGGGAAGTGTGGAAGAACTGGGAGCTTCCTCAGCTGTTCTGATGACTCCCTTACAAGCTAAAGCTTTAGCATGTCAGCAAGGGCCACTCTCCTTTAGTTTTCTTTTCCCCTTTAGAAACGCTTAGATGTTTTTTTTAGTATTTGGGGAAACAAAAGCTGGCTTGCACATGGGAAAGGTGAAATACTCCTGTGAAGTGATGAGCATGTTCAATTCCTACCAACAGAACCAGCTTTCTAAACAATACACTATCGTTTGCTGACTGATTGCATGTGCTGACAGGTTATATTATTTGAGAATAACACAGAAGGAAGCTGATTTAATGATAATCCAAATTGACAGAGTTAAGGTTAAATGCTATGGTTTGGCTTTTGAGAGATTAAGTTTAGGAATTTACCATTCTCTTGATAATTTTTCTTATTTATGTAATGTGGCAAACTGTAAAGTAGTACACACAGTCAAACAAGATACTCAGTACACATAAAATGTGATACTATAGCCTGTGGAGATGACAACAGTTTGGTTTTTGTATTCAACAGACATCCAGATGGTATCACAGACCAGTTCTTCTATTCATTCAGACAACTTAGTTTACAGAAATACAGATGAATGATGCTTAGTTGTAACCAAAATCATGCTATCTTCCATGTCAGGAGCCATAGAAAACAACTGTGTATTTGCAAGGGTTTGGCTTAAAACATACACCTACACTCTGCAGCAGAGACCCATCAGTGGGAGCAAAGATAACACTTCCTCCTGCAGTCTAGGGAGACGCATGTACAAGTACATGACAAGGACAACTAACAAGGTGGCTTTACTTTAAAACTTGCTGTCCTTGGCCATGTCAAACTGAACGGAAGGCACTCCACAAGCTATGAAGGTGACGCTTCTATGTATACCCTCTCCTTATGTACACATACAGCCCTGGCAGAAGCAGGGATGATGGGGAATTGTTCAGTTAGGGCAACACAAAGGGCCCTCTGCCCTGTTTCTTCTAGGTCAGTGAGCAAGTGCTGTTGTTGAATTGGGGTTTAATGTACAAACTGCCGTGTAGTTGTTTCTGATTGTCCAGAATGTGTCTTTGTTTAAACACATAAACGTCCATCTGGTACCCGTTACTGGCCCATTTCTTCAGCTTGTGCATGGGTAACTAAACACAGAAGGTTGTAGGGAGGGTGAGCTCAGCTTGGCCACATGGCTCCACAACTCCTGCAAAGAGCCGGCTGGGCAGACGCGACCGTCTGCTTGCCCAGTCGAGGAACTGTCCCCATTGCTAGCAGGGTACATTAAGGTCATCAAAAAGGCAGGCTCTCCTCTGCCCAGGAAGCCAGACCTCTGAGACAGGATTAGCAGAGAACACATTTCAGACAGGCGTCTTTCAGTAATAGTAAGGAGTGATCAAGGGCAGAATGAGAGAAGTGGGTGAGCCCAAACCAAAAGATTCAGATCCTCATTCAGGAGACCCAAATCTGGACTGCAACACATTTCACACAAACCCACCTTTTCATCTTTCACACATCTAGTAGGTGTCTACAGTTTGCATCATCACTGCAATAGAAAACCACATACTGTATTTTGGGTTCACACTCAGACATTTGCCTGAATAAGCTAAAATCTCCAGCCTCCAGTTCTCCCAGGTTCAGCAGTTCTTCCCCTGTCAGTTCTTCCCCTGTCCTTTCAGAGGCTTATTTTCATGTACCTGCACTTATTATTTCTGAGCTGGCATAAATCACAGTCATAGCTATCTTACTTTGAGAAGGGTCTGTGGAATAAAACCAACCCCAATTCTATGTTTACAAAGATGTTTCTTTTCCAATCAGCACAGACCACAAAAACATCAGCCTGTCCTGATTATGGCTTTCAAAAATGTTTGGCCATTGTGAAAGTGGCAGTGATACAGACTTGTCCATGTTTAAACTGATGCACAGGCACATCTTTCTTCAAAATACTGCATTTTACATATTTGCAACTGTATAAACACCTAACCTTTGTATCCTCCTAAACTGAAGCTCATGCTGTCTGTCATGGTGGGTGACTCCCATTTGTTCCCTGGCCACCAGTGCCTGGTGAAAGCTTAGAAAATCTGGCTGCTCTGCAAGCACTGTACTGCTGCCCCAGGTTTGCAGGTCCTCTCAGGCCAAGAGGCAGCCACTCCTCTGAAAAGCAAACCCCTCTTTTGGCCATAACCCCACCTCCATCCCCCCATGTCAGGGGCTGAGAGAGACCCACCCAAAAGCTTTTGCAGTCTATGTCCACAGGCTGTTTTCAGAACTTCACAGTGCATTTCCAGAGAGTGGCAACCACATCCACAATGGCAAGAAGAGGAGGAAAGTGAAGAATGAAACTACTCATGAATAATGTGATTTTAAAGATAAATGAGGCAGGGCAAACCCTACCTTTTTGCAGACTGCTGCCTGCTCTTCTTCCAAATAAAGGATGACCACTGTGTTAATAAATCATGTTGGGCATACTGTTTCTTTCTCTTAGGATAAATACAGTCATTGAAACTCATAAATTTCTAAAGTCAAGTGAGTTTCATTAATCATGCCAATGATATGGATGGGGAGCCCTGTTAATAAACTTTAAAATAACATTTTGTATTTCAAAAATTAGACCCTAAGCAAGATGGCCTGAACAATTCCTAGTGTGTCAGAGTATTTATTTTATTTAGCTTATATATTTTTAGACACAGGGCAATATATTTTCCAACAATTCTCTGCAGCTCCAAGCATCCAAAAAGTTAGAAGAAGTCTTTAATAGTCCCCACATTCAGAGGAATGGGTACTAAATAAGGTTCACTGAAAATAAGAACACTTAGCAGCTGCACTGTGGTTGCTGCACTCAGATGTGGCAAAATGCATACAGCCAGGACCAGGACCCTGCCGACATGTAACTTAAACATTTCATCTGAGCATCTGCCACACATACTTTTGTATTAAACAGCTCATTTGGCCATATTTATGGTGACAAATGGACACCCGTGGACCAGACACTCCAGGTCATGAAGCTAAGGAGTCTGAAATAAACTCGTTTCTCATAAAAAGTAGATAATAACCATAGTAAATGTCTATTCCTGTAATGACAGGTGTTGGCAAAACTCACGCAGCTGAATTGCTGGCAAGAATTCTGACTTCAAGGAACAGACAAAGGAAACATCTATGGCCATCGAAGTCTCAAGTGATAAATAAATTTGCCTGTTAGCACCTAACATGAACTTCCTGTAAGATTCTGCTCTTCATTTTTCCATTGGCAAAGAAAATTGACCTGTCGTGTTTAAAACACCACAGTGAGAGCAGGCAAAGCACTGAAAAAAATGCCAAAAAAAATCTCATGGCATTTCTGGAGCATGACTACTGAGAGATGTGGGGGGACGTGCAGTTGCTGCAGTTGTGCGCCCAACAAGAGGGACACAAGAAGCCAAGCTGGGAAGCCTGCCCCACAGCACCCCAAGGTGTCCATGAGGTTGGCAGGCAGGGACCCACTTGCCAGCCAGGCCCTCAGCCCCAAGCCCAAGCAGGCAGCCTAAAGACATGATTCTGCTCTGCAGCTCCAGCACTCCGTGCCTTCCCTGGTTTGTACCAAGCTGTGGCCATGAGCAGACATGGTCCTTCAAGCACCCATGCCCCTAGCTCAACAGGGACTATGCAGGACCAGAGTTTTGTGTGTCTCCACATACCACTTTGGGGCTGCCACTTGGGTTCCCAGAAATTGAGGAAGTGGTGAGAAACATATACACACACACAGAGTTTAATCATTCAAGAAACCACCACTGCGGAAAGGACCTCGTCTGTTTTCCAGGAGTGTACTAATCAATGTCCTTCTCCAGAAGCAAAGCAAACATAGCAGTAGCTTTCAAGGCCATCCTTCTCTTTTCTGTACAAAACTGAAGCTGTTTCACACTCTTGCCTAAAAGCAGAGTTTGCAGGAAGGCTTTGATGAACTGGCTGGACGTCAAAATGGCAGAGGAAGAAGAGGGAGGAGCCATAAAAAATACTCATTTCTAATAAATCCGAGATGGTTTCACATCCCTGAGGCAGACTTCATATTGGTTTTGGCAGGCATGACACAAAAAATAACACTGAGTCTGTGACTCGTGAGAAGTTTCCTGCATGGGCTGTGGATTTGCTTTGTTTTCTGTTATTATTATTATTGTAATTAGATGGAGGTTGAAGAAAAGAGCAGAGGTGCATGCAAGGGGATGAAGTAGGAAAAAATTAATCTGTCGTGTCATCACTCTTTTAATTCAAAGCATAGAAACTCGAGGCTCTTTACAGTGTGAGGTCTGATCATGATAATCTGGCACCACCTGAACAAACAGTCTGCAAGGCAGTCCATACCACAGTGAGAGGGAAGGGAGCGGGGAGCAAGCAGTCCTCAGCCTGCTCTCTCCTGCTCCAGTAAAGTTAGATGTGTGATAAAGGGAATGAGCCACAGCCCTGTCCCACCAGCTGAGTCAGGGCACACAGGCACTGGGGAAAGCAAAAGGCATCCTTGCAGAGAAAAGCCTGCACAAATGCTTGCCCAAGACCTTGCCCTGGTGCCATCCACAGGTCCCAGGGCAGCCTCCCCCTTTGGAGACAAGCACATGTCTGAAGAGCACATGCCTGTTAAAAGTGTTTAATGCCTTCATTACATTAGAGTTTACAAAAAAACCCATCAGCAGCAATAATGTTTCTATAACAATTAGTACCCAAGAAGTCCCCTTCTTGGGTCTGAGCCATGGAAAGATCAGGTTAGAAAGTGTTTAAATGGACAGAAGCTCTTAAATCAAGTGAATCTGAGAAAATTAATCAAAAAATATTTAGACAAGTAACATAGTAATGATTAACAGACTTGTTAGCCTGTTACTTTCTGAAAAATTGCAGATCGGTGATGGCCCTGGGGCTGGAAAAGGGAAAGCACGAATCCTTGCTTTAAAAGGGGAGCAAGTTAAAAAAAGGAAACTCCCAGTAATACCATGCTGGAAGAGGCTGCCTGTGCCCTCAAGGACAGGATTACAATTCAAGTTAGAAAATCATTCTGAGAATAACACGCTATAATTCAGTTTAGATAAGGGGAAGTTTCTACATGAAGATTTAAAGAATTGGATGTACTAATGCATGACAGGGAACTGCTGGGCCAGCAGCAGCTGCAGAGGAGGGGGACCTGTGGGTAACAGCTGAGCAGAGGTGCTCTTGATGTCTGACTTAGCTTCACTCTCAGAGCTGACATGGAAAAGGAAAGTTCAAATGGGGAAGAGATGCTTTTCCATTCACACATGAAAAAAAGTCCAGGAGGAAAACATCAATGAGGGAAGGTGGCTACAGTCACCTAGCCTCTGAGCCCAAATGGCAACTAAAGATGGACAAAAATCCTGGGGAAGAAATGAGACAATAAACTGAGGATGACAATCCTCCATCCACTGCTGTAATACAACCCCCACCTCCTCTTTCTATGCCTTCACTTCTGCCTTTGTCCCATGCTTGCTCTTTGCTTTGGATGCTCTTCCACCGCACTCTTTCTTGAGATTAACTCTCCAGCCTGGTTTGTCACACCATGTCCTTCCTCTGCTCACTTTTCTCATGACCATGTATCAAAAAGGAATATCCAGTTTCACCTCTCTCTCTCTAGGATGGATGAACAAAACAGATAGGAAAGTCACGAAGCCCAGTGCCAGCTAAACGGGATGCAAACTAACTTCAACACTCAATCAATGGGTTGTTTAGGTTCAACGGCTTCTTTAAGTGCTCTGTCTTTTACTTGTGTCTATCAGCACAGCATACCCCTCAGGGCACATCTTCGAATTAGCCAGAAAAGTATGCTTTATGCATTTATATACCTGTATTAAATCAGTGACATCTCTACTGACATCACTGTCCAGACACATCATCAAATCAATACATTCATGAATTTAGAGCTTATTTGTTTAGAAAAGTAGAGAAAAAGAATAGCAGATGACAAGGTAAATGTGGTGACTTAAAGGTTTCCATAGGAAGGTTTTGTCAGAGATGAAGGACTGAAGAATTAGCAGTTAAAAGAGGAGTCTCAGAGGAGCAGCTGTGCCATGTCACGGCAGAATAGCTGCTGCAGGCATCTCTGCAGCACCGGCTGAGACACGGGCAGCCTGCACTTCAGAACTCTACAGAAAGGGATCTGCACCACTTTATCTTTCATGATGATGTGTCTGAAGTGTTAACATGAGCAGGAGCAGCCACTTCATAAATGGAGACTACTGTATTTCAAAGACTCTCCTGAGTAAATCACTGGTGCTGTAAATTACCCGTCTACAAAAACCTGGGGTTTCACAGGAGCCACCAAATTGATCCTATTCCCTCTGGCTGCTAAGTTCCTTGTTCCTCACCTTAGTTAAGAGGGGAAAAGAGGCAATACTGAGCCAATGTGGGTGAAAAGAAGTGACCTTTAGTTAAAGAAAAAGACATACCACCACTCCTCCTTCTTTAACTCTGCCTTTATAAAGCTAGAAGCCAGTTCTCCTTTCACAGAGAGCAAAAGACTGAAATGCCATCATTCTCTAGGTCACCACACTGGTAGACAACCATACCTTGAAACAAAACCATTAGTAGAAAAAGCTCTGTCTTTGTAAAAGAGTTCTATTTGAACTCCGCAGTGTGGATGTGAACCTCACAGGGCTGAAGAGCTGGGCAAGCAATATCACAGAGGTTGAGAAAACCAGTAGAAACCCCCCACAATTCTGGTACAAAACCTGAAAGTGATGGAAAAAAAGCACATAAAGGCTTTTAAATTGTGAAAGCTTTCAAGATTAATACTGAAATTAGGTAACACAGAAAAATGAGGTATTATCCATAAGCAGATGGGGATAAAGGTGTACTTAGCTCACGGTATGAAACTTCCCTTGGTGCAAACTCAGTTCTGGTGGCTTCACTAACCCAGCAGAGTTCCTTAGGTTGTCTTCCTTCCTTCCTGTGCACCACAGGGCAAGGAAAGCCATACAAGTGTTCTCAAGACAGGGCTCCCAAGTTATACCTCAAAATAAAACCAAAATAAACCCCTAACTGTGTCTCTTTCCCTTTTCCCCATGAAACACAAACCCTCTCACTATTGCTGAAGAAGCAGATATGCTTTGTTTCCTAACTCTTTCTTTCACAGGTCTATGACACAACGTGAAATCTGATATTTATAGCACCACACCAAAGTTGTAAAATCGTTATCTTTTCTCTTACTGACATTGCACCTGGATAGCCACCTCCCTACCACAGAATTTTTCTAACAGATATGACCATGCCGGCAGGCATATTACTGCTCTCAAGTTATTCTTTATCTTCCACTTTGCATATGCGTATAGATTTCCTTTAAAGATGTAAGATTACAGTTATTTGGAAGGAAAGAAGCTTCTCCTATCTGCACTCCAAAAACTGAGGAAAATCCTTTAATTTTTTTTTATCTGACATTTTCAGTGCTAAAAGATGAAATCAATAGCCCTATTTCAACAAGGTATTTAAGAACATGCCTAGCTTTAAGCACATTAGTAGTCTGACTGATTCCATTGTAATGAATTTTGTGTTCATGACTGATCACATACACCTGGATGAACCAGAGCTAAGAGTTTTATTTTGACTGGTACCAAGTACATGCAGCCAAGTGCAGATGCATATGAACTCCCTACAACCATAGACATGAAACAAGTTTGCCATTTTCATGATCCTCTGTCAGTCAACTTTCCCTTGATGATTTTTTCCCCCTCTTACAGAGGAAAAATGCACAAGACTTTGCAAACTTCTCACGGCAGTAAAGAATGGAAGCATGTCCCTGTGCCACCTTTTCCCCTCTCATCCCAGCCTTATTTAACCCTAATACAGGTGATCCAATGGGCAATGATGCAATCCTCCCTAATGTCACCTATGGACTCAAGATTTTTTTGCTTTAGTTTTGAATGTTTGTGAAAGCTTTTTTGTCCTGATTCTTCCACAGAAATTGTCAGCTGTCCTGCAGCCTATTTCAGCTACAACAGCAGTTGCTCCTCCCTGCTTCCCCAGCCTTTTCTAAATTGCAGGAAGGTTCCTGTGGTTTACTGGTTCTCCCAGTGCACAGAAGTTGCTTTCAGTGTCACTGAATATCATGTCTAAAATCTATCCACAAACAAGGAGAAAATAGGAGAAAATGGGGAATGGAAGAAAACAAAGAAGCAAAAAATGCGGTTAGCGATTCTGCTTAATTTGACCCTCTCAGGAAGTATCCTGTCCTAGAAAACAAACCAAACCAAAACATCCCAACCAGCAAAAGAAAACATTCATCATTCCCCAGATAAGATCACAAAACATGGAGGAAGCTATTCTATTCCTCAGGGCACAAGCTGCAGTCAGCTGGGAGGAGCAGGACAGCAGACAGCAATATGGGTGAGAGCCTCCCAGGAGTCTCAGAGTACAGCAGGGCTGAACCCACCACTGTTTGCCTTCGCACCAAAAGCAGCACTGGGGGCAGCTGTGAGTCCCAGGGGCATCTGTGAGTCCCAGGCACCCTGGGCTCATCACTTGGCTCTTCCCTGCACCCCTCTATTTGGCACAGCCAGCATACTCATCTGCAGCTGCCCTTGGGCCTCCCTTGTCTTCAAAGACACCAACTTCAGGTTTTCTAGGTCTCTTTCAGTCTTGAGGGCAGATCTAGGGAGGAGGTCTATTTTCCCCATTTTCCTGCCTTTCTCCTTTGGCTTCTGGCAACTTGAAGGAGTATCCCTCTTTTTGAGGGAAAGCCAGCAGAGAAAATTATACAGTCTTGACTGACAGGATTTGAAAAACTCAGCCTTGGCGAAGAGACAGAAGGAGAGGGGAGAAGAAAATGACTGTACCTCCGGTTTTAGTTTGTGCTAATCTATGGATACTCCTGTGGGGCTGATCAGCCAAAGATAAACATCTTTCCCACTGCATGCTTTCCAAGTCTGATGGGAATAACAGGTGAGGTAAGGAGGTGAGGAAACTGCTCCCAGAAACCTAACCAAAACTGCCCTAGCCAAGTATGAAAATCAGGCTTTCCTCTCTGCTGCCTCACCTAGATGCTAGTTCCAACAGGATCTGAAAACATTATGGTCTTACAGTTTTAACAGAAATTGTTCCATTGCAGCCCAAAACACTGCAGGAGCAAGTTCAGTGGCTGGGTGTCACATCTGCCATTAGCTGAGTGCCAGAAGATTATCCTCTCACTGCAAGTACACTTCTCAAGAGTTTTAAATGCCAAGTTCACAACCACTTCCCCTCCTTTCCTAAAACCCCAGGCCCCATCTTGGAAACAGTCTAAGTTCTATGGCTGAATTATCCTTGAACATGCAACTGTCAGTGTCCTCTGTGAAATGAAAGAGGCTGCCTTGAAAAATAACATCAAACATTTAAACGTGCTCAGTACTACAGCTCTGTTTCCATTTATTCCTTTCCTTGCTCTTCCTCTTACTTGTGCATGTCCCTGCATGGAGTCGGCAAACCCCAGGATGGAGTCTGTTGTAATGACACAATCAGCGCTCGCCTTCCTCCCAGCTGCAGAGGAGATGGTACCTCTTTTGCTATTTCTTACCCTAAAGCTATCAGAATAAACACACCCACTCGTTGTCTCCAAACAGGGCCAAAAAAGTAGTATGTGATCATATACACCGGAACTAACTGCTCCAGGGGCAAATAAACAGACAATTCAGTGCGTGGCAACCTGGAAAGGAGCTGAAATGAAAAAAGACATTTCATGCTAACTTCTGGTGTTTTACCCCCTTATCAGGACTGACTTGCACTTCTGCTGCACCCTGGGAGAAGTAGCTCTGTGCCATGAAGATAAGCATTCATGACAGGCAACTCAAAGTGTGTCTTCCCAGGCCCTCATAGTGCCACGTGAGCACTGAGGAGCATCACGTCACCTTTGCCTTTCTTCTAGCTTCTTCTGAACATGGGAGGAAAAGCAATGTGGAGACGGAATTAATGACTCAGTTTCACTCCCTAAGAACATTTTTATTAGTTCCCATGGAGTACCAGGGAGGCATTTTGTTTTCAGCTGTTTTCCTCCAAGTCTTGTTCTCAAGTTATCTGCCCTGAGAGTCCCACATTCAACATACTATTTAGTCACCAAGACATACATAGTAAAGACACCTCTGTCATGCACCATCATGGCTACAATGTCCCCTGAGATGGCTCTGTCTTCCTCGATTTCTAGCAGTAAAATAAATCGTCCATTGTGGCTTGATACCTCCAAGCCCTCAGAGCTCTGCATAGCCATCATTCTGCTTCTGCTCTGAAGGAAGACTGGTCATATTCAAAATCCTTCCAAAAATCTCAGAAAAAAATTGTTTAGACCCACACAGACACACAGTCATACATGAATACTTATAGGTATGTCAATGTCTCAAAATACAGTCCTACTTATAGCCAATGCATTGCCTCCCTCCAACTCACCAACAGCTTTGTGTACATCAAGTACATACATATGTAAGGACAGCAAACAAAGCAGGGCATAGTTTCAGAGAGTCAGACACATGAAAGCCCCTGAACTTTGTGTATGATGCATGTTTCTGAACTCTGAAGTGAGTAGGAACTGACAGAAAACAGAGCCAGTGCCAGCACTTTTGAGAGCGGTGGCATTTTTTTTATACCTCACTGGATTTGGAGGCAGGAGGGAATGAAAAAAAGGAGAAGATAGGAAGGCAGAAATAAAGCACACTGCTGGTTATTCCTCTCAAGACCATCCACAGACCCATTCAGCAGCACTCACGTTTGCGCAGTTGCTGTGCTGCAACACGTGTGACCTACATTGCAGTGCCAGGTAAGTGCCAGTGTTTTCAACTCCATGACTGGATGGAACAAGCCACCCTAGGGATTCAGGCTCTCCACTTTTGGATGACGTGGATGATCCAAGAAATGAGCACTGGACATGCGAAATACACACATTAATTTCTCTGACATTTTGTCGGCATTTTTAGGGGAATCTCTTCTGTGTAGTTCTGAAAATATTATTCGTGACCAAGACAGGTTGTAGTGAATTCGCCCCATTCCCTATAAGGGAAGACTGGAAGTGTCAGTAATTCCTCCCCACCTTCACCTCCTGTGTTCACTTTCCCAGTGCCAGGAAGTCGGATCCTATCATGGGGAATAATAATGGGACCAGGTCGCTGCAGGCAACAGTGAGATGGGTTCATGGCATTGCACCTTTTGTAAGCAAGTTCTCACACCCCATTTTTGGGGAGTGGGCAGGATAAGGAAGGTGAAATAGGGCCAAAAGCAACACCCAAACTGGAGCTAAGCTTCCACACACACAAACCCCTCTGGCAGCTGATAACTCTGCCTGCATACTGACAAAAGTCATGGATTTGTTCACAGGTGAAGTTTTTAGCCAGGAAAAACTTAATAGTAACATCTACAAAAATGACAGATGGAAATGAATCCCATTTTGCTTAGGTAGCCACTTGGAATAAAAGCTTTATTATATTTACAGTGAAAGTGGAATTAAAGTTAATAACATGCTGTCTGTGGCTGAGCTGTGGCTGCCAGTGCAGCTCATTCTCAAGAAAAACAAAACAAAACAAAACAAAACAAAACAAAACAAAACAAAACAACATTCAGTAGGAACTGTAAAAATCACCATAGGAGAATACTCACAGGACACAACTAAGAGCAGTGACATTCCAGTGACATTCCTGGAAACCTTTACTGTACAAGATCAGAGAAGCGACAATTATCTACATAAGCAAGTGGTCAAAATCTGTGCCACAAAACAAGGCAGAATTTCCTATACCGTATCATATTTCCTATATATATTATCTAATTTTTAGAATTTTTTTTTTCAGAAATTAAGCTAGAAAATGATAAAATTTACATTAAAACTCTTCTTGCCTGAAAAACTCACAGCTATATTTACAGAAATATAAATGCCACATGCAATTGTCAAATGGTATGGATGGGAAATACATATGATGACCAAACTAAACACTGAACCTGTCATTCATCCAACTTTCTTTCTCTTTACCTTCCCCACCAAAAAAACCCAAAACTTCCAATATGACAAAAATATGTAGGCACTACTGCATTAGACTCAAACCAAATCCTTGCTTCTGTTTTGGTATACTTAACACAGTTTAAAGCTGCCTTCTACAGTTTTTCAAAATTCAGATCATGTATTTCAATGAACATACTGTTTCAGAATTAAGGGTTGAAAAGTTTAATTTAGCAAATCTGAAAATGACAGATTTTCATGTTCAGAAAAATGCTGCGATGAAATGTTTTGACTTTGTTAAACCTTCACTTCCTCCTCTTCTCTGTCAAACATACTAATCAAATTTAACCCATTTTCTAGAACAATTTCAGTGTCTGTGAAATTACATTTTAGGTAGCATGAGCCATGTACTGACAAAACCATCTTAGCGGTATTACAACCTTTCTTAAGATAGTTCTGTTAATAATACAACAATTCACTTCATCGATTTTTTTGCTGGTTTTAAAAATTACTTTGATCTTCTCTATCTTTCATAAGGTACAACTGCATTTTTGCATCCCATTCACAAGTGTGCTTGGAAGTGAACTTCCCTCTGATCTCCATGTGCCTTGGTTCACACAACAGAATCCTTGGGAAGGTCCAAACTGGATTTCTTCCGGATAAAACCAAACTGCAAGATATGCTTGAGGAACACATCTAGCATGTTCCATCTGCTAAAGAGTATTCAGTCCACTGGGCTGAATCTGGTGAGCCCTTACAACATGAACAATGGGAGGCCAGTTTCTCAGCTTTCATTTATTTATTTTCTTTGTCTTCCTGCTCCTGCTGCCATGCGGACAGAGCCCAGAGTTCCCCAGGGAATGTTGGTTCTCAGCTCTCAACACGCTTTACAAACATGGCTCAGTGTCACCATTCTTGCTTTGCACGTGAAGAAACAAGCCAGCTTAAAGGATGTAAGAGCTATATTAAGAGTGAGTTGGTCGAGAAAGGGAAATGGAGATCTTCATAACGCAGTGTGTATCTTGTTCACCTTAAATACCTACCACCCAGGAGAAGTGGGTCTTCCATAAGCAGCCACTGACCATGAGAGAAACTGAGATAACTTACTAAGCTGAGACTTAGATGTCTAACATTTAATCCTACACCAGAAGGTCCTTCCGAAGAAAGGTTTTCCAGTACAGTGCTGATCAACCACAATTGACAGAAACTCCTCTGGATCAGACTTACTAGAGAGTACATCCAGAGAGTGTCTGGCCCAACCCCTGCTCAGAGCAGGGGCAGCTTGATCAGGTTGCTCAGGGTCATGTCCAGCTGGGTCTTGAGTATTTCCATGGATGGAGACTCCACAGCCTATTTGGACAGTCTGTTCCAGTGTTTTATTACACTCATCATAGAAAAAATTTCTTACTTTCAGACAGAACTTCCTGTGACTTCCATTTGTCCTGTCACTGGATATCAATGAGAAGAGTCTAAATACATCTTCTGATAACCAGTACACTGGTGGTCAGATTAAATTGAGCAATCTCTCTTTAAATGTGGGAATATACTGGTTTCTTCTGGTGATCAATTATTCAGTCCTAAATCAGTACAGTCCACCAAATTTTTCTGACTAGCTCATTCAATTGCATGACAAAGTCAAATAGCCATTTTCTCAAGCCTCAATATCAACATCCAACTGCTTGTGTTTAGAAACTTCACAGTTCCAATGTTTACACGTTTCATAACCTCAGATTCAGTGCTGAAAGATGCAATGAACCACCAATAAACTTCTATTTATGCAGTTAAAGTTTATTGCATAACCCATTCCAATTTTCATGAGATTTTTGCTCATAATTTTCTGCAATCCATTTCATCACTGATGTGTGTGCACAGAGGGAGACAGAAAGATGACAGATAGACAGCAATTTATATGCTTAATCTTGTGTAAATGAAACCTAAAATTCAAACTGACTCTGTAGATGCAAGCTGTGGGATTCACATTATGGTTGAAAATGTGTATGCAGAGATACACGAGATGGTGCAGGTGTGAAAACCGTGGTGGACCATTGGGAACGCATTTTGAATTTTATTTTCATTTTTCTTAAGAGCGTAGTCAAAGTTTATGTCCATATCCATTCTCACTTTGACAAATTATGACTCCATCAAATTAAATTGTGTGTTTGCATCTTCCTCTCTGTTCTGCTCACACATTACAATCTAAAAGCTTTTATCTGAAAAGAAAGAAATCCAAAGAGTGCCTGAAAACATCTTTCAAAATACAGGAATTTAAAATGCACATGAGGTGAAACTCTCATGGCTCTAAGTACAATGGACATTGAGCTCTTGCCTCTTAATAGTGATTTAAGAAAAATGGGCAAGGGGACCAAAGCAAAAGCTATTCTGGTGGTTATAGAATATGCTCAATGGAACTAGCTCCCTTCTCTTCCACGTTCACAAAATCCACTTGATTTCAATCCAGACGAAGCAGGCAAGCCTTGTTTGCTGACTGTAAACTGCAAGTTGTATCAATACAACAACACATGGGCAAAATGAAAGAACAAACATCTTTTTGATGGATTGAAAGGGACTGAACCCACCAAAAGAAAACCTCTTCTGGTAACAGGACAGGCCTCATCCAGCCTCAGTACCTAAGACTGGGACTCTCGCCAGCACCATAACTATGTCAAACAAATGGATGGATTATTGAGTATGCAACAATGACACAAGACAGGCTTCCCTAAGTGTTTTCCCTAAGGTTTGAGGCTGAATCTGGGCCAGAGCCCTGGTTCAGTGACAGAGTGTTAGTAAATGAGTTCACACCTGCAGTAAAGAGGTTGCACATTTGAAGTTGCCCTCCACTGACTCTTTTCACCCTGTGTCTAGGCCAGATCAAAATATACTCCGTCCTGTTCCCTTCCCACTCCTAACACACAGGCTTTCACAGAAACCACTGGAGCTTAGTCTGTTACATGCAAAGTAAAAATGAAAGGCTGGGGTAAGTCCACATAGGAGCTGAACTAACTCCAGGGTTTCTGTGAAGTCATGTCTCATGAGCAAGAAGACATCAGGACAAGAAATCAATGCAACAAAATTTGTACAAGGAATAAAGGTCCTAGCTCAGAGCAAAAATGAGAGGAAAGGCTCTTATACTTTGTCTCCATTCCCTCTTTTCTCCCTTTGTCTAAGGAAGCCCAGTCAGTTGTCATCAGTACTTCTGCAGCAATTTTGTAGTAAGCTCCTAACCAAAGACAGATAAATGCAGTCATAAACAGTTTTATGCTTGTCCTAATTTGCCAAGTCTTGAAGTGAGTGATAAGGCTGTGCTCAGCCTCCTTCCATGCTGAAGATGCCAGGATGCTCAGCAACAGAAGTGAAAGTAGTATTTTTTTTATCATCTCTTTGTCTTTTAAGTAAGAATAGACTGTTCTTCAAAAATAGCAGTAGAAGCTACTCCAGCTTATCTCAGTAGACTTCACCTTCCAAAAAGATGGTCTTTAATGCTATATTTAATGCCAATTCTAGGTTCTCAAACTGGATTTTCCTTGTAAACCTCTCTAGCTGAAGCAAAACAAAATGCACTTCAGAAGCAAATGGAGATCTGTCCATACAACACCTTTCAGATGCCTTCAGTTGCTCCCCTTTCTTTTCACCTGTATCGTTACAACGTAGTATTGTATAGTGCACATTATGTGACAGTGCTAAGTCTTTATAAATTGAAGACTGTAATGGAAGTCGCCTGAGCAGGCAGAGGTTTCTGTGCTCAGAGTCTGAAACCTCACTTGACCATTAAACACCACACCAAGGTCATATTAACACCTTCTCACCTCTAGAGATCCAACATATTCTGTTGATATAAGCATGGAATATCAATCAGTTGGGATGCCCTCCTTCTTCCATACCTAACAGCTGTTCAACTCTCGGCAACATGAGAGGCTTGGAAGCTTACTGGTGAGCTCTTAGGATCATATCACAGGAAAGTACAAAGGGCTCTAAAGACATCTCATTTTTTCCTCTGACCACTGGGGGGATGATATGGGCACATTACAAGCCTTTATTTCTCTTTTATAGAAACAGGCCTTCCCCATGATGCACAACTTCAGAAAGCAGACCTTGTCTTACTGCCAAGATTAGTTATCTCAAAATAACTATAATTCTGTTTATAAGAAGATCTGGTGCTAGACTCACTGACAAGGGTCTCGCAGCACAAAGCTGTCATAAGCATATCTGAGGAAACAGCACACAGCCCAAGCATCCTTCCACTTGGCCAAGTTCCCTTTCCTTGACATGACTGCCATTTGAACTTGTGGGTAACTGGCAAACGGCAGAGCAGATCTGAGGCTAGAGACAAACTAGATCTTGGTCAGCTTAAAACTTAAGCACATAGCAGGAGTTCCAAGCCCACTTTTGGCCCACATATTTTTTCCACTGACCTCACCAGCCACATGGGAGGATCTCACTCTCTAGTGAGACCTAGTATCTAGTACAACCTTAATACCTTGTTTTACCTCTTCAAAGACAAGACAATCTAACTCTGGCACACAAATGGAGGTTTTGAGATGACCTACAATCTGACTCTGCTCTCAAGAATGACTGTCAGCCTCTCCTCCATGAGAGCTCCACATCCAGCTCCTGAATACAGATAGGGAGCTGCATCAAGGACTTCTGGCACAAGCATTTCCGGTATCTCTCTGGGAAACTGAAGTGTGCCAGAGGCTGGGTTCAACCAGTTAAACTATTTCATTGTAAAAACAGAGATAGGAAATGCAGCAATTTTACACATTCAATAGCATTAGGCCACCCTGGAGACTAGCTTTGGAAGAAAACAGACTTTTTAGAGCTCAGTGAAATGATAAGCAGTTTCCAAATGGAGGCACTATTGAGAACAAGTATGTCTAATGCCCACAGAAACCCAAAAAGGAAGGATTCCTCCATAAGGCTTCATGGCAGCAGGTCCAAGGCACTGCAGATCAGTGAGGATGTGTACACCATGCAGGACGAGGTTGGAGAGAAGGGGTGTTTGCAGTGGCCACTACCCTTTGCTCATGAATACGATTTTCTTCTATCTGCTCTCATTTATTTATGCTGCTTTACAAAAACTTACTCCCCAAAGATCCATCATTCAAGCCAGCAATACTCTTGGCAATCAAAATTTAAAAGACTAGATGGCAAAATAGTTTACTTTTCTGCTTGCCAGCAGCAGCTGCTTTAAAAGAGTAACCTTTTTTAATTCCTCTAAAATCCTGTATCCCTGAAATGCCAACTTGCCCAGAAACACTTCCTTTCCCTTGTCTCTGACAGGGGTAAAATTCCTTCAAAAAGTATTCCTCTGTAAGAGATGAAAACCAGGGATCAGTGGGATTTTTGAGATTGTATTTGGTGCCTCTTCCATACTGAACTGTGATATGTGATTTTGATTTGGGCCTCTCAGAAATTAGTTATTTGTGTTCTTTGATAAAGTAAGGAGTAAAAAATACACCAAGTCATTCAAAAGAACATAGGTAAGGACTTATCTGTACAAAAACATGAACTGCAAAGATACACACATGCAGGCACTCTACATATGCACACATACATTTACAAACACAAATCACTTTCCCAGTTAGCTTAGAAAAAGCAACAAAACCTAGAGGGATGTAGCACTATAAAATCCCTCAGTCCTTTTGGGGTAAGATCTCCAAGAATGCACTTTAGCTAAGCTCTGGAAAAAAAAAACTACGGGGAACTGAGGATTTGTGAACCTATTTTACAAGAGAAGGCTAGAAGATTTCAGTTTTGTAAAATGAAGGCTGAGGGATTATATTGGTGCCTTCTCTAAATTCACTGTGGAGATAAAAGCCAAAAGCAAAGGCAAGCTATTGGAGTTGGCTCAAGCATAAATGGCTATAAACTGGTCAAAATTAGTTTAGGATGGAAATCAGAAGCTCCCTAAGTTTTAGAATAGGGAGGTCCTTAAAAATCTTCAGAGCAACTCAGAAGACTTCCTCCATTGTTGCTATTTCCCTTAAAGTAATCTCCAGGCTAGATATGGCCAACCCTTCCACTGGCAGAGTTAAAATCCTAGTGACACAGAGAGCTTATTCTCACAGCACGGCAGAAGGTGTCTTCAAAAAGCTTCCCTTTTTTTGTTTTATTTGTTGTTTGATTTGTTCCAAGAGGAAAATAAAAGCATGCTTATGAATGGCTGGGCTGGGTGGAGAACGTGGCATCTCTCAGTTGTGTCTTGTTATCTTTCTACTTCAAACAAGCAGCAATGTCAGGGCCTTGCTCCTTGCACCTTGCTGACACACCTCTGCCCCAATCCTCTTTGGTTTTCCTGCAAGAAGCACAGTTTTGCTCCCTGTATGCCCCCTATGCTTGGTTTGCAGTGGCCACAGCCACTCACTTGGAGCAACAAGAAACCAACCACTCAACCTGCAAAGGTTTTTGTGGGCATTAGGTTGTTTCTTTTTCTTTGGGTGGGCACTAGGCATACTACTTCTCAGTACTGCCTCCGTTTGGAATTTGAGTGTCATGCCTTCTCCAACCAACCCTGGTCAAATATGATTTTACCCTTGGAACAAAATTCCAAACTCCTCAAAAGCCAAAGCATGCCCACAAAGGCACAGCACTTGCTTCAGTGCAAATGGTGAAGGAGAGATCCTAGCAACTTCCCTGGGACCACATTATCCAGCAAGAACACGCTCAGCTCATTGCTAAACCCACCGAAGAGGCAGGTATGAGGACAAAGCCAGACCCCATTGGGATTTGACCCTTTTGATGTCAAGAGACAGCAGGTGAGCCTGCTTGTATTCTCCCCATTTAAAATGAGGGGTGCATCCTTCCTCCCAGGAGACTGAAGCTGCCACTAAGCCCCACTGGCTTCGCAGCAGCAACGCAGGCAGCTACCTTGCCAGCCCAGCTGCCTTGTCCTGCCCCTCTCCTTTCAGCAATGTGCTGGCAGCAGCTTTACTTTTGTTTCCTCAGCTGATCCCTCCATCTGCCTGGTGGCTGGGCCCATTCAGCAGCCGTGTGCCTGTCTCCCACTGCTCCTGGCCTCAGCATCGGTGTGGCCATTGTCTCTGGAAAAGCAGCCAGTCTCCCCAAACAAAAGTCCCCAGAGCTGGGTAAATCCTTCTGACATCAACCCTGCAGCAAAGGCAGCTGAACTGGGACTTTCCCCCCCCGCCACACTCTTTGGAATATGTTCAGAGTTGCTGACCTTGCATCAAAAAAACAACAAGCATTCTCCCCCCAACGCATTCTTAAACGTCCCTCCCAATCCACACCAGGATCCAACAAGATGCTGGAAGACCTCAAAAGTTTCCAAGGGCTATCTCAGCTTGCAAACCATCTAATAGCATGGGCCAGGCCTTAATATCGCCTCAGGGTTCTACTCCCAGTGCACGGGATGATTAGGAAAATGTTCCCAGTAATTCCATGGTATCTTCACAACCACAAATATCAGAGACACAGCACCCTGCACATCGAGGTGTTCACTCTTAAGGCACAACAGTCCATAACTGATTTGAAACGTTTCTGTGCAACAGCATCCTGACTTTCTCTGCAACGACGGACCAAAGCAGAGCCCCACAGCCTCAGTACACTCATCCTTCATTCTTCTCATCATTATGGAAACATAATGGAACACGAGGGTCTCATTTGCAGACCGCGGTTCTTTTCTTATGGATAAAAAGGGGGACAGGGAGGAAAGGTCGAGGAAGTAAAGATTAAGTTTTGAGTTTCCAAAGGGATCTGGTTTTCACTTGAGCAGAGAAGAGAAAAGCACTGATAAAAGTCACGGAAAAGACTTATTCTGTATTACAGATGCCTACCTAGACTTTCTCTTTTCTTCACTGGGAATTTTTGTTAATGTGATGTAGGGTACCTACTTATAGAGGACCTACTGTGCCAGTCAGGTACAAATATAAATGATCACCATGCTGCTGATACAGGATTGAAAACTGAGGAAAATAATGTATTTTACAGCGAGAAACAAGAATTTCCAGCCAAAATGAGATAAGCATGAGTTCATGATGGAGATGGTACTAGCACCTGCCCTTACAAAACATGTATAATAGACATGCACATACAGAACAGTTTGGATGGAGAGAGACATCAGACTAAATCTCCCCCATCAAAAGTTTCCTATGTGGCTCACAATAAGTCATTTATCTCTGCCACATACATATCCTCTCCCATCTCCTAGGACACCTGAGAGGTGAAAGACTTCATCAAGAGCCATGGGAAAGAGCTGGGCCACATACAGAGAAGGCCAAGACCCAGCACAAGCCAAGCCTCTCCTCATGGTGAGCTGGTGAAATCTGGACAGAAGCCTGAGGAGCTGAGCTGGCTTCCTCTTAACTACATCAACCTGTGCCATTTAAGTTCACTGGAGAATCGCATCCCTCACAGGTCTCAGAAATAAGACAAGCCCTGAAGACCATTCACAGCTAAAGATGTCTAGCTAGCACTTAACCAAACTTTCAGGACTACTAAAGCCACTTGCTTCCAAACAGGAAGGACTCTGAAATACTCTCTCTTTCTACAACAGGTCCATGAGATTTCCCATGACCACTGACACAATCACCCAGGAGCAACTCTTTGATGACTCTGCCATAAAAGGCCACCAGCCCTACTACTGCTTGAGGAGGGAAATGTGGAGGACCCAAGCTCCCATTTCTCCTGCAGGCACAGCCCCACTTATCATTTCAAACTGCCTACTGTAGCTGAAATAATGCTCTATATATTTTTCTGCTATGTGCACTTCATTATTAATGGCAAAGGCATGAAAGAAATATGGTTAGGAAGAGCCCAGGGATCCACTCTTCCATGCAATACATCAAAAGCATAAGAAAATTTTAACATCTAGAAGTGAAAAAGTAGTCTCCAGCCTGGATTTTAAGCAAGGAAGAAAGAGGAGATTCATTAAATCAGACACATTCAAAATTAGCAAGGGTCAAGTTCATAAAAAGACAGTTTTGTTTGGTTTACCTGGATCCTATCATCTCCCATCACAGTAATTGAGATTGTGCTGATACTATTCAGCCACATTTATGAACCCATGATTGAGAGCTAGGTAATATTCTCAAAAAAATGACAAAAGCCTGCATAGACTCACTAAACCTTCTTAGCCAAGCACGACAGCCACAAAAACCTCTCTAAGGTGGTGACAATAATAACTTGAGAATTCCAAGTACTCTTGAGAAACTGATGGCTTTTAAAAAAGAAACCTAGAGCCCTCCAGGGGTAGAGAATAGTCTGAAATATTTCTTCAATTACCAAATTTACCCTTTTTCTGGCTTCCTCCTTATGTGGCCAATGCAAACTTTTCCATTTCCTGCTATTTTTATGTTGGAGAGCATCATGCCTTACAACAGAAACA
The DNA here is from genome assembly GCA_038090715.1 of Florisuga fusca. Classification (NCBI taxonomy): domain Eukaryota; kingdom Metazoa; phylum Chordata; class Aves; order Apodiformes; family Trochilidae; genus Florisuga; species Florisuga fusca. The sequence goes on along the minus strand of JAAWXA010000004.1, from coordinate 10,688,729 downwards.
TGAAATCCCACTATTGCAGTTGCCATCTTTTTTGCCAGGGGTATTTTTGCCATCATAATATGAAGCTCCATAGAAAATGGTAGCTTAGGGTCATTCGTATGCCAAGCATTTTTTATTTTTTATTTAAGAGACAGTTCACCTTCAGGTTTCTTGGGATTCTAACGCTGCTCAAAGGCTTCAAAGAATATTAGCACTTTCAGAATTACTCAGTTGTGTGATTTGTTTTCATCCTCCATAAAGATGAGAGAGGACTTTGAGTGTTTTCTCTCTGTCTGACAAATGTTAACAATGGGTATTTGCATAAGAAAGGCTCATGATTTATATTTTGATTTTCAATCTATAGTCAAGATAAGCCTAACCAGAGATCATTTTGGAAAGATAAACATTTATCCCATTTTTTCTTCTGACAAGCTGAAAAACACAAAAGTTCAGAATATATTAAAAGGGAGGATACAGCCTTCCCACACAAAATTTATAGACTACATTATCAGAGCTGGCCTTCATATTTCCTCCCCTCCTCCCCTCTTTTGCGCAGAAAATCTGTAGAGCAAAGACCTTGCACTCATGATTTTGTTTTTTAAAGCTCTCAACACTTGGTGGTGGAGTCTGAATAATTAATCATACTATATTTGTACATAGTTATGCATGCAGAACTGTTTGTAGCAAAAAATAACAATATGGACAAGCACAGAAACCGTGCACACACTTTTGAGAGACTGCCTGGCTAACGGCCACAGAAGTATAGCCTAGGTGTTCAATATTGTCTTCTTTTAAGGAAAAAATACCTCAGTACTCAAGAACATTTATTTGGTGGCGGTATTATGTTACTGGAACAATAAACCTTAAGAAGAGTTCAGACCTCACAAGAAAAAAACATGTTATGGGCAGGATGATTTTTTTTTCTCCAACCTTTCCCCTGAAAAAAATAATTTCGCAAGTCTTTTCCACCTATTTCACTTAAGAGATGCTCTCAGCAGATAATGTTAGCACAGTACATATGTCCCTCTCCAAATCCTCACTTATCTTACTAACTAATCATACCTGAGAATCAGCTGGCTGGTCATGCCTAGCATTTATTCTGCATGGCTTATTGAGTCTTTGTGGAAAACACAGCTTCAAAGTCATTGTTCCTTACAGTGTTTTTAGCTGCTGCAGCATTTTTCCAGTGCCCACATCCTTTACCTACAGGGCTTTTCCTAGCAATTATGATTTACCCTGCTCTGTTGCATAGCATTTTTATCTAACTAACTGTGGGATTTTGCCCTACCTCATTCCAAACGCTCAGTTCCTACCTTCATCAGTTATAACTGGCATGCTGGCATCTCACCCAGCTCTTCATCTGACAGCCAAACCACTTACTCACTCGAGCTGGTGCACACTGCTCCCAGATCCTGCACTGTCTTTAGGATCTAAACATCCATCCATGGGAGCATCGCTTATTTCTCCTCTCGCCTTTATCCCTGCAACCCAAGATGAAGCTGATAGCTGAGCAGTATTTCCATGGGTACAGTGTTACAAATCCACTGTCACCTTCCCTATGTGCCATCGTGGTTGTATCAAGGTTGCCCAGGAGGACATTCTCCTGCAAGTCTCAGGGGACAAGCATGAGATCTGCTGGAGTGATCTGTGGCTCCCACCCAGCCTGTGTGCTCTGGCTCCTTGGCACAGCAGAGAATGGGAAAGGATGGTGCATGCCCTGGTCATGCCCCAACGTGGAGTTTGGACACAGCTGTGGCACACAGGCACAGATGCTGGGAAACTCTCCTGGGTTCAGCAAGCTTGTGCATTGCACTGGATGGGAGCTGTCATTGTATTTCATAGCTATCCTGCTCGAACATGTGAGACACTGAAGATTAATAAATGCCTCTGAAATACGTGCCACCAAGCGTGGCATTCCTTACTGGCTGCCAGGACAAACAAGACCAAGTCATTATATTAACATCTATATCCCCCAAGAGTGTTAGGTGCTGGCAAAGGGTGATGCTGGGGAAGGAGAGGAGGGGCTGGAGACACAGACAGGAGGGAGGGGAGAAGTCTTTTCTTACATACAGAAATAAGAAAGTCTCGACCAGAGATTGTGATGTTGTCCTTTCTTTGACCTTCTCCAGCCTGTGTATACCAAGAGCACTGCAGAAATCATTCCAATTACTACACACTCGAGTAGAAGATTTTCACTGGCACATAAGCACGTGTGCCAGAGATGCCAGAGTCACAGCTTTACAGACTAATGGAGTTCTCAAATGTGCACATCATTGCTGATAAAGGGATGAGCAGTGGGGGAGGAAAAACACAAGCTCTCACAACACAGCTCTCCAGTTTTTCAGCCTGAAAAAATGCAGCTTGTCTGTGGGTACACTTGAGGGCACTGGTAGCTCTTCTGCCCCCAGTTTCCATTCCCCTTTCTTGCAGTGACTCTTCACTAGTCAATGACCCCTCTTCTCCCTTCTCCAGCCAGTGAAGCACAACCCACCAGTACCCTGTACCCACCAGACTCCCACACTGAAAGAACAACTGTTGCCTCCTCTCACCCTCTTGCCAAAAAATGCCATTTGCTTTTCCTTTTGTTGAGCATTTGCAAGTTGGAAGGTGCCTCCTGCAAGACACATAAGCGTTAAGTGTTGTGGGCCCTGGTGATGTGTGACCCTGAAAAGCAGCAGTGGTCCTGCCCTGTACATGCTCTGACTGCCATGGGTGGGTGGATTCTGCCAGGACTCTCTAAAAAGTTGACAGCTTACCTGGGAAGAGATAAGGGATCAAATTAAGCTCTTAAGTGAACTGTTAATTTAATTGGGTTACAACACCAGAGAAAAGCAAGCCAAAGGCAAACAGAAAAATACCCTTAACTCTACTCAGGCAGGATGCTCCAGAATGAACAGAGATTTGGAAAATCTGTGAAGGTACAAACATGTAAGAAGGTATGAGATTTCACACAAACCTTTCTAGATCCCCCTTAATGCTTCTTTATACTTACTGTTATGCTACATCAGAGCAAAAAGAAAACAAAAAACCCCCAAAAAAGCAAAAAGATCAAAATAAATAATTTCTTCACATGAGTAATTTATCCCTAAGCAGAGATGCCCTTGAAAGAAAAACCCTTCATCTATGAAGGGAGGATGAGATTCAATTAAAAAAATGTCAGATACAGATAATCCTTTGAGAAAGTATTGTTATTACTTTACTATCTAGAAGAAAAGGAGGGCTAGAGAACTACAAACTTTTCTGCAGGGGGCTGCGAACGAGTAACATCCTGCAAGCCTTAGAAAATTCTCTGTCAATACAAGTAAGCTTCTAAAAGAGCAGCTGCATAAAAGTTATGTTTTGGAAACTGGGAAATGAGAGACAGATGCAATCCATTCAATTTTAACAACCTGCTAGAGGCATCTCATAGAACCCCACCAGAGACTAGAATCTCTGCTTCTGTCCCAGCAGTGGTGGGAGGAAGAGACCAACAATGGAGCTCAGAGCGACATCCAACTTCATCCAGACTCTGCAGGGAGGCATTGCAAGTCAGGTCAGATCAACACCAGGTCCAAGTCTTCAAAGACCCATTTGAGTAACCAGTCTTGCCAAATGGCATAAATGCATCAGCTCCACTGAAATCAACAAGCTGCCCTCCAGGTGAATACCCCACATAATCTGAGCAAGGGTGGCAGGATTCTGCCAAACACGAACATTGTTATTAAATCTTATTTACGTAAATATTACTTGTGTAAAATTTGGCAACAACAAGCCTATGGTTATTATAACCTCTCCCTGCACAGTCTACTCCTCCAATAAATTTAGGAAAAATTTATTTTAATACAGTACAATATGACCAGCCTATTCCAGGAGGTACTTTACATGTCAGAGCATTTAATATACTTGTTTCCAACAAGCACAGGCCCTTTTAGTACAGGAGAAATACTCTGGTAATAAAAAAGCAATAGGCAGCAGCTACAGATGCTATTATTTAAATAGGGACTTTAGAGTCACCTTCTAAAAGATGAAACAAATAAATCCTTACTGCAAAACTGACACTGCGAAGCATTTTGGCCTGTCCTATCTGCAGCACCAGAGCAGCACTTGAGCAGTTTTGGGGCTCTGGAGAAGGAAGTGGCTGATAGATACAAAGGGCCACCAGACAAAAAATGAAAGTAGTTAGTACATGAACTACCAACAGAGTGAAAATGTGGGGATGTATTTGGCAACCCTTCCTACAACACTCCATCAATCTGATAAGTGGTTGTGACTTTCCTCTGGAAAAAGGAGGAGTGTAGTATGCCTTATTTTTTAAGGATAATGTGGAACAAAATCTCTTCTTCCATGCTGCCAAAAGCTCCATCGAAGAAAAAAAAAGAAAAAAAAAAAAAAAAAAAAAAAAAAAAAAAAAAAAAAAAGTGGAAAAGCAGCAGCTATTGGTGCAGTGCTGTGAAGACTCACTCACTTACTCAGTGAATTTTAAAAGTCTAAACTTGTTTTCACAAGGATCCCACAGGGATTAGTCCATATGCTGTCAGAAAGGTGGTCACACTTTTTCTTGGAAACCAACTGGTCAGCCACCCTTTTATGGCAACGGCTTCAGCGAGAGGAACAACACACCATGGCCAAATATGGAGCCAGGCTGAAGTTGCTGAAGCCATTTCTCTTGTTGGACCCACGCCACTGATTCTGCTTTTTTATCTCATGTTGCATTCAGCTACAGCCCAAATGTAATAAAGGCATCGAGATGCAGGAACGCCCGTGCCTTCTCTTCGAAATGTTTCCTCTGGAAGTACTGCCACAGCCTAATTAAATAATGACATTTGCAAGAGGAATGATAACACGAAAATTAGAACAGCATTTCAGCTTACACCGCACCCCTCCTTGACAAGCAGCCTGAAGTAGTCGGCAGTATGCAGAACATCACGCTGTGCTAGAAGACTTGACGTGCTCGGAAAAATAAAACCCATCCTCAGTTTGTGCTGCAGTGGAGGAACGAGGCACGAAGGTCTCCCAGGAGTGCCCAAACAAAGCACTCCACCACCTGCACCCATGCAGCAGTGTGCTGAGCTCCCTGCCTGCCTGCCTGCCTTCCATAGGCATATATTTAAAGGCAATAGCGCTGCTGAGAAATAAATGCAGGGCCACTCAGAAACTCACAGATCCCCACTGAGACATTGCTTGGCTCCTGTGCAGCTTGGCACCAGGCCCTGGCTGAAGGCTGAGGGCTGGGGTTCAGCTGGGGCAATGAGGGGGCATGTGGCACTGATGGGTGGCAAGTACATAAGGTACTGGAAACACACTCGGCCAAACTCACCAGGCACCCAGGGGAAACAGCTGAAGAGAGAATTATGTGAAGACCAGGAGGCAAAACTCAGTGACTAAAAGCAGCCAGGGATAACTTGGACTACAGGTATGATACCTGCTACTATTCTTTCACTTCTATAATCAGCTTGAGGAAGGAAATTAAAAGCAAACAAGGAGACACAACAGCAATATCCCTTCATCAAACAGGGAGAAGCAACAGAGAGCAAGAGGCCACAGATTCACGGTTGCTTTTCTCTGGCCCTACTTCTCAAAGACATAATTTTGTTCCACTCCATCCCCACCTTTGCTCTGCCTTTTGGTGGAACAAGCATTTGCTCAGCTCTGCAGTGAGCTGCACTGGGCGAACTAATCCCACATGAAACTAATCTAGTAAAAAATTAATTACAGCTCAGGGGCAGGAATATGTGGACAGGGCGGCAGGAAAGGCAAAATCAGTTCCCTCAGCAGCAGTACCTGTGGGGGTCATCTTGAACTGGCTGCAAATGATGGTGTTAAAGGCTGTACCTGTGAGTGCAGCTGCTATCATAGCAGGAAAAACAGCTCGTGTGGCCATGGGCACGTGGGGGCTTTCAGTTCAGTGGCTTGGATGCTTGCTAGTGGTAAAGACAAGAAAGCACAAAGCTCAGCACATGCAGCAGAGCCTGCCTGACAAGGTGGGTAAATATTCAAGCAGTTAGCTCTGTGCTGATGCAGCTGCACAGTTAGCCATGATTTAATGCCAGCTCTGATGCGTTTGCATCCATCACAGTCACCACAGAGAATTAAGCACTGCAAGTATAGGTCAAGAACTAGAACCAGTCCCATTTCTGCACATTCAAATTGCTGTTCCAAATGCAAAGAGCAGCAGGAATTTTAACTGTTTTTCCCATTTCTGTCATTTGTGAATAGCCTTTAAGAATAGTGAAAGGAGCACTGCCTCCCCAAAATCAGTCACAAGAAATTATTTTCTTGTATTAGCCATCCATCTCCTTCTCCAGGCAGCTCCGATTCAGAGTAGCACTTAGCAGTGGTATAAGAGTTACAGAAGAGCTGAGTTAGACCCACCTGTAATTAAACATTGCAATGTCTCCTTCACTCCGAGCTCTGCAGCCATGCTGAGCTTGTGCCCAGCTCAGCTTTAAGCCACTGCACTGCTTTCCCTAAAGCTGGAGCTGAACTCTCTGCTGGCAGAAACCAGAGCAAACTGGGGGCTGTTCATAAGCACTGAGTCGCAATGGTTTCTCAGGAGCCATTATGTTGACAAGGCAGATCCCAGCACTGTGCTCTTCAGCTGCTGGAATGCACTATCCTTTGCCTTGACATGCTTCCTACACCAGGGAGAGCCAAGGGGAACTGGCACCAAGCTGGTCTGGCTCCATACCAGCCAAAAATGCCCCAGAGCTAATACTCATTTGCCCTTATAAGGAGCATTTAAGACCCCTGTGTACTCCTCTCCGCAGTTCAAGGTGACCTCTGCATGGAAGGTCACTCCAGTAAACTTCATCCTTGACAAAGGGCTAGGGAGAAGAAAAAAAAAAAAAAAAAAAAGAGAGCGAGAGAGAGAGAATTAGAAAAATTAATTTGCTGGTATTAGCTTAGAAAATAGTGAAAGTAAAAGATAGTCCTAAATTAAATGCCACAGAGTAGATAGGAATACAGTGGTAGCAAGAAAGACAGACTCAAACATATACATGTATTCACACACACTCATTGACTCAAAGGTTTGCACTTAACCCACAGATACACCACACTGTCTCTGGAGAGTCACTATGGGATGAAATTATGAAACAAACCCTTATGCCAGGGATGGATAGCATGCTTGTGATATCTCAAAACAGGGTTTGATTCTGCTATCAATTAAATAACAAAAAAACTTGGAGTAACTCTCTTTACATCTGTGAAAATCAGACGAAAACCAGGCCCAAGGTCCCTGCCCCAGAAAGTTTGCTGTGCACTGTTGGCAGTTGAAATAATGAACAAAGACATCAAACCTTAAGGAAAGAGGGAAAAATAAAGGTGACCAAGCAGCAGGAAAAGGGGGTGGAGAAGAAGAGACACTCTTAGGAAAGCAATTATAGCTTCTCTTTCATGTTTCTTTCTTTATGTTTAGTAGATACCAAGGGTGTTTTGCTTCTAAAAGTCAGGTGCAGCAGCAAGAATGGAGAGAACCTGAGCAGAGATTAAGGGATTTCAGAGACAAAAGGAATTAACTAACTTTCCTATAAAACTTTTAATCATATGCAGTCCAGGTCAGTTTCCTGCCTTCCCAGGGTTGATACCAGTCTTTGGCTGGCAGAAAAACCTGTGGGTGCTGTCTTACCCTGACCCACAGATAAGGTTCTGTTTGAGTAAAGGAGCACACAAAAGATACTGTGCAAAGGGAACTGGCATTGCCACAGTTTGTTCTTCAGAAAATCCGCTAAGACTGAAAAATAAATCTATGGCTTGATCTCTACTTCCATTTTGAATTGGGCCATCCCCTTCAGCAGCTATGAACTTTCCTGACTCCAACCAGAAAAGCTCTACTTTTCCTATCAATACAAATCCAAGAGCTCGTGTGCATCAATGATTTAGATACAATGGAAAACTGGTGCAACATTCACCTTGCATATGCACACACATACATGTGTTTATATTCACATTGTATTTTGGACAATACCTTTAATTCACAGAATGACAGAATGGTTTGGGCTCAAAGGGACCCTAAAGAGTCACGTATCTCCAGTGCTCCTGCAACACACAGGGACATCTCCCACCAGATCAGGTTGTTCTAAGCCCCATCCAACCTGGCCTTGAATGCTTCCAGGGAGGGGACAGCCACAACTTCCCTGGGCAACCTCTGCCCGTGTCTCACCACCCTCACACAAAAGCATCTCTTCCTATTCTCTAATCTAAATCTACCCTCTTTCACCTTTAAACCATTAGCCTTCATCCTATCACTACATGCCCTTGTAAAAAGTCTCTCCCCAGCTTTCCTGTGGCCTCTTCAGGTACTGGAAAGCTGCTATAAAGGTCTCCCTGGAGCCTTCTCTTCTCCAGGCTGAACAACCTCTCTCATCCTGTCTTTACAGGAGAGGTGCTCCAGCCCTCTCATGATCTTCATGGCTGATCACTGATTAACTCCCTGGTTGCAGCTCTGAGACTCCACTGGCTATCAGAAATCAGACAAGAACAGAAATCTGAAACACATAGGCAGTGGAGCCTGCAGGGAAGACAGCCATTTGCTTTTACTCCCAGCCTGTCCCCGCTGCTTGCCTGGGGCTCCCTATCCAGGGGGAAGCCAGAGCAGGCAGGGATGAGGCAGCTACTGGCACCTGGCACTGGAAGGAGCCCCTCTGCATCTCTCCTTGAGTGGAGATCCCCGTTTTCAGGGGCACACTTCAAGGAGACTGGGAACTGGTGAAATGTTTGTACCAGGCGGTGCTTTGGGAAGTGCAGTTGAAGAAAAATTAAGGTTTTTGGTGAATTTGTAATCAACTCAGACTGCCCGATAAGGGGGGCTGCAGAATTCAGCCTTGCTTTAGCAATATACTAACTAATAGCCTTCATTAAAATCCTAAGGTGCTTTTTGTAGTACACAGGAACATTAATTCCAGTTCAGTTAATTACCTGTGCCTAAAGAAATACCACTTGCAGTTTCAGCTAGGCCTGAAATTCTTTACCTCCTTTCTTAAAAATGGTGCTGTATACAAACACACAGCTATACCTCCTTATGGGAGCCACAATCTGCCCTGCCCCTTCCCATCTCTATGTCCCTGCTCATGGCAGGGGGGCTGGACTAGATGACCTTTAAAGGTCCCTTCCAGCCCAAACTATGCTGTGATTCTATGATTTCACTCAGGGGGTAGGATGATGCCTGTACAGTGACTCTAGATACACAGATGAAAGATGTAATACAAGGGCAAAAGATACGTGCTGCCTCCATGACCTGATTTTGTCCTTTTCCATTTATCAGACATTGGGTTTTGTAGCTTATGGCTGTTAGGGCTTCTTTAGTAAGCACTGCATTTAAAAACGGGAACTCTCGACTCTGCTGCAGTGGCAGCTGCCATTTTGCATTCATGTGCAGAGAGCAAGCCACTGAAGGAGCTCTGAAGAAGAATTCACATTACGTCTTTTTTTTCTCCTTGTTTTGCTTTTGCATTTAAATATAAAATAAAGGTCATCCTGACTGAAGGAATAGAATTGCTCTATGGAAACACATAATTAATGTGCTGGATGTAAAAAGGGCAAACATCCTTTAAGCAAAACCACAATTTGAATTATTTGTTGTTTTGTTGTATTTAAAAAAAAAAAAAAAAAAAAAAAAAAAAAAAAAAAAGCTTTTTTGTCCTCAGTTTCTTTTTATGACTAGTGTGGGTCAAGGCTCGAGAAATTATGAACTCACATGAGCTTCCACAGCACAGGAGCTGCTTTCCTCTCCAAACTTCCCCAGTTATTAAGTAGGGAATTTTAAGAAATTATAGAGCTGTAAAATTTGGAGAAAAAGAAATTATTTTTGTATGCTGTTCGACCTGTTTCATGTGCTGCTCAAACCTAAAGTAATTAAGCATCTTCGGTATCTCTATGAGGCTTCCTCCTGTGAGGCTTGTCCCCATTTGAACACTATGGCAGTTCTAGAAAGGAAATTAAACACAACAAAAGGGAAGCCAGTGGCAGAAAGAGTTTCTTGGCATTCCTGAATCCCTAGCGCCTGTTTCCGACAACATATAAGCTACTCTAAATAAATCATTTGGCCATTTTGTATTTCCTGCCAGGTGAGCTCTGCAGGAGGAGCCGTGCAGCCTGTTCGTTCCCAGAAGTGGGCACAAAGCCACTCCTCTGATGAGCAAATGACACCCTGCAGCCCTCTTCCAGCAGCTCCTCTTTGCATGGCCACACGCAGAAAACAAAGACCTTCTGATCTGAGGAGATATGGTCCAAGCCCACACCACAAAACCAGCAAAGCTCTGTTGGCACAAAGCTGGGCTTGCAAGCTGTCTGAGGTGACTGGAAAGATGCTGTTTCTCTGCAGTGGGAGTGGAGGTGACAGCCAGACCAAGGGGCACACACAGGTACCTAAGAGAGCCTCCCTCAAAGCACTGCTGACAGCAGGACCTGCAGGTTGGGCTCTCTCCCACCACACTAAATGTGGCAGCAGCACATTTCTGTAGGTGTTTCATTGAATCCAAAAAGAAAAATTGTATGTTTACAAAGTGAAAGCCACGGGCAGTTTCTTTTCCAGCATTCCCCATCCCATCCCTCCAAAGACATTCCCAACTAAGCAGCAACGTGTTACGAATCAGAAATGGTTGGTGCGGCATGGAATTGTGGAAACTGCAGCTCTGCTGAGTGCAAACTCAGTGACACATCATCTGCAACACTTACAGGTTGCAGAATATTTTTTACAATTGCCAGATACATGTCCTGAGTGGAAAAGCAAATGTGAAACCTGAGCAGCCCAGCCAAGAGTCACCCTGGAGTTTGTAGAAACCCATTGAAAAACTTATGAGAATAATCACATCTAAACATTATTATGCAAAACTAAGTTTTCACTCAACAGATTATGGCAGCTCTTTCAAAAGGAGATATGTTAAAAGACACAAAAACGAAGGGTATTAAAACAAATGGGAGTTTCAGATCATAATAAAAGGCATGGAAGAGAGAAAGATAAATCCCAACTGGGAAGAGGTTTTGAAGAACAACAGTAATAACAGTTGAAGTCTCAACTCTACCACCACTTTGGGGGCAAATAATTTGTATCTGTCTTATCATTTGCATATAATGTATCACTTTTTTCTACATTGGCATGGTCTGAGGATTAGTGTTTGTTAGATTAGTTTTCCATGAATATAGTGCAGCATCTATAGGCTCAGAATATAATCCAATTAATACAATCATGCATACACATAAGAAATTATTGGAAATTTCAAAACATACAGACTATGTAGCACTGTCTGCCCCAGGCAATCAAAAAACTATGATTTACACTTCAAGCAGGAATGGGAATAATTTTAACATCTCAATTAAAAAAAAAAAAAATTTGGGAAATTGTCTTGAGGAGATCTTCATTTATGTTGTGCCTTTTGAAACTTTAGGATTCCTATTTTTCAGATTTCATACAGCCAGGGGGATTAACAGATGCAGCCAGAATCTGAGACTCAGAACTATGTCAGGAATTTGAAATAAATCATTAATCTCTGACAACTCTAGAAAAGGCTGAACTCAAGCAACATGCTCATTTATCTCCTTCTAAACACACACCATTCCCAGACCCCCAGCTGGGTTTGTGCAGAACCAGTAATCCCCCACAGATTAGTTCCCTAGTGAAAATGCAACACACAGTGGACTCCAGGCACAAACTGTGATGTCCAAACTGTTATCAGAGGCAGTGAATCTCTGGCAAGCACTGAAGTAGGGGGTTCTAACCACCCTTGCACTACCTCTCACTTTGCTGCTACCATGCTACAACACTTTTTCAGGAAAAGGGGTAAAAAGGAAAAAAAAAAAAACAAACAACAAAAACACATGAATTTCCTAAAACTAATTTTCAGAGGGGAAACAGAGGAAGTTCCCTGTGGCTGTTGCCACAAACCAGGATGCTCTCCTGCAGGGTCTCTGCCTCCTTACCAGCTTTATAACACAAATGGAGTTTCTGAGTGCATGGCAGCAAGTTGGCAGGTTCTGGCTGTGGGGTGGATGCTCTGTGGGTTGCTCCCCTGGTGATGGCCCTCTCCTCCCCTGCCAGCACTGGCAATTTGGGAAAGGCATCTTGTTGTGCATGGACAGCAACATAAAATTTGGAGCAGCCTGGAGAAAAGGTCACTCGTGGAAGTTTTCAGCCTTTTGCCCCAAGAAGGCAGTGTCATGAGAAAGGCTGCGTGTGGGAAGTGGGGAGCCATTCAGATGAGTTCCTGTCCTTGAGCTATGGTGCCCAAAAAGCTCATGCCAGTGCATGGGTGCTAACAATCTGCTGAGGCCAGTGAAGCTATGAGAACATACAGCAGCAGAAAATCTGCCCCTCTGTGGTTTTCACGCCCTCACCTTGCAGCCCCATTATATTCACCATCCTCTGCTTTGAGACTGATGTGTCAATTACACAGTTCTTACAAGCTCTGCTCTGCTCTTCCACTGAGTCAAAGCCGACGTGTAAAATAAACAAACAACTAAAAATAGGTAGGACCAGATCTTGACTGTACATCCCACTAGCTGGGGAAGCAGTCTTTCTGTATAGGTGATCTGTAAGTAGAACCGAGTAGGTATTTCTGGAGGTGTGGAGCATGCACAGTCTTCACTTGGAGTTGCTCATGCCAACGCAAAGGATGGTGTTACTACGTGAAGAACAGCTTGGGAGACAGAGCCCCTTTACCTCCATTCCTGCAAATACTACTCAGTGCTTCCTTCAGATTCTTTTTAAATAAGCAGCTCAAAATACACCTACTGACACACGGGTAGAAATTTTGAATTCTTTAGCATCTTCTCCAGCCCTTAACTTTGTGTGTTCAAAAGCATGAGGACTCACTCCACTGCTTTTTTAATTTTTTTTTCTTTTTTTCTTTTTTTGGGTGCTGACAGGTTCCTTCAATGTCCCCATTTATCAAAAGCCCTTTTCCCTCTTGACAGTAGCTTTAAGAAAACACTACTGCCACTGTAGAACACACAGGTTCCTCCACTGCTTCTCCTGCAGCTCCATGTTTCTTTTCCAGCAAAGAGCAACATCTGCAGAGCTGCATACTGGTGTACATCGACCCTTACAATTTTAGCTACTGTATCTGCTGCTCTGCTGAAAGTCTCATGGCTTGGCATGACTTTGCAAGAGCCCCTGTTTTGATTTAAGACTTTTTTCTAGCTTATCTCACTGAAAGTAATAGAATACATTAAAGAAAACTTGAAACCCTTCAAAATGTTTCAAGATTAAAAAACAAATAGCTGATAAAATAAGCAAAAAGTTTAAGAAATTTCCAGTGACTTGGTCATGACTTCTGGATATCTGGGGCTGACAGCAAAGCGGACAAGCTGTCTGCACATCGCCTCTGTATGTCATGGCAAGCATTCCTGCAGGCCCCATGAGCCAGGGAGCTCAGCATCATGAAAATTACAGCGATTACAACTTTCTTGTGAAATCACAAACTGAAGAGAGGTACAAAGAGATTTAAATAGAATCAGATGAATCATGTGAGAAAGGTAGAGCCAAGCTGCGAAACATCCTCTCTCTTCTTGGCTCCTAGCCTAGGGACTCAGTCTTGCCATAACAGCCCTTCACAGATTATCTAGCAGCAGAGCGTATAAATCTCCTTTTATTTCAAAGAAGTAGGTAATCAATACCCTAAATAAGACAAAAACATGACTCTCTTTAGAAAATTGCTTTCATGATAGAAGACAGGGGATAAATATTCCTAATAGGTACCTACTTGCTTTTAAATAATAATGGCATCAGCTCCGTAATGTGAGATGCCTCAATTAGAGCCCCATTGTGCTATGAGATGTACAAACAGGTCAAACTGGTTCAAGCTATTCTTGTGATAATTTTCAAAAATGAGAAGATGGGAAACCATCAAAATGCTGAATGTGAAACCTCCTGTAGTTCTGTCAGACATCTCCAGCTGAGGAATCCCAAGGAAAAAATGAAGCATACTGCTGGGACAGGCAGCCCTTGATAAAAAATGAAAAATTAAAAAAATTAAAAGGACCACAGAGTGATTTTGCATTAATTCTTGTTTCATGGTTTGCAAGGATGAAAGGCAGCAAAGAAGTGTGATTGGTGAGGTAATTCCCTCTTTTGATAATGCACACACAAAGACACACACACACATGCACACCTTGCTCTCTTCCCACATATGGTAAAGAAAACCACTTGGCTTTGATTTTCATAAGTAATCAAGTGAGTCACATCTACCCATAAATTAACATGATTAATACTGAAGAGCAATCCACTACTTTGAATTTGCCCACTGGCAGTTGCACACAGAGATATTTTCAATGTTTTTTTAGTATAATTTTGCAAAAACAAAACCATCTCTCATCCTTCAGCATCTGAGATATGAATGAGAGGTGGTTTGTGCCAGCAGCCTCCAACATTGCAAGGTGGCATTTCCCAGGTCATTTTAAAAATGATTTTGAAATACGGTGATGGAATGACTTAAAACTCCTTTGATTTTGTTGCCAATTACGCAGATGCTCTGACCATCTTTATCTTCTCCAAAGACAGCTTTGCATCCCCACTATGTACAGTAAGAGACATAGAGCCTTCAACACTTTACAGATATAAACAGCCTTCAGCACAGCTCTAAAGATACTAGAGCTTTACTATACAGAAGCAGCTGAAGGTTCATCTATTGTTATCATCAGAATTGATAGAAATCTTTCCTCTGGAAAACAACCATGCAGAAAACTGGGTTTCTGCCTAAGGAATACTTTCTACTAATCTTCTGTTTTCTATTGAAAAATGTCAGTGCACTAAATCCTATATAGAGCACAGGTGTTAAAAGCTGCTGCAGTAAACCTGGGAAACTACTTCCATATGCTGCTCATGCTCTGACCTTGGGGTCATACACTGCATCCCTTAAAACCCTGCATTAGGTGCCTTTTTGGAATGGGCCGTGCTTCTTTACCACAGGAGAGACATTGGTCTGACCAGGCTAAAGAGAGGAGTGGATGCCTGAAGAACCTATTAACAATAAAACTCACAAAGTACCCTGGCAGTGTTTCAGAAGCAATATATTGAGGTGTTAGGGAAAATACTTCATCAAAACCTCACAAACTTTATATGGGGGGAAAAAAATATCCCTCCATTTTCAGGTCCAATTACCATCATGAGAAGCTTATGTGATAATAGCACTGGTGCCAGGTAAAAAGTAGATAGGAGGACCTGCCTGGGGGAGTTTGTGATCTAAGCATTTCACCACCGTCTGCCAAAGTAATATGCAAAGGTATGGTATGAAAGATGTAAGCAAATGCTTCCAATTTGTATATCTGAAATATTATTACAAAGTGCTGACTCCTCTCATCCAGTGCCTCTCAGCTGCGTAATTCTATGTAGAAAACAGGGTTAAGGAGTGTCTTCAGGGCCAGGAAAAGACTTCACTTACAGCTCAACTGCAGATTCCACATCTTAAGTATGCTTGTTGAAAAAAAAAGAAAAAAGAAAAAAAGGAAAATCTACAGGTAAGGTTAGCAGCAGCAGTGGAGCAAACAGAGGATGGCATGGAACAAAGAAGCATGCACACCAGACGTAAACCAGTAAGGGATAAGGGGGCTTGAAGATGCAGGGGGAAGACAGAGGCAGCCATCCTCAGTGGCTATAGAGAGGCAGATGAAAGAAGCACCAATGTGGAAGAATACTCACAGGGTTTAAGGAGATGGGTAAGTTCTGTGTGGAAGATGGGAGCCTGGCCAAAGCTTCTACTGCAGATCGTTTGGGGCATGAGAACAGGAGGAGCCAAAGTTGATCAAGGGCTTGTGGCATGAGGGTCAGGCTTGAGGAAAAGCAGGATGGTGAGGTACAGTGTTTCCAAAACAGGTTCTTTTGTGAAGACCTCACTGCAAAACCACCCCTAGCTTTCTACACCGAGCTCAAACAACCTTGGCCTCTCTTCAGCCACCATCTGAGCTTCAGTTTGTTTGTAAGGTGATAGGAGATGATGTTAACTTCCATGCCTTGCAATGGCTCTGTAGTCAGAAGATCCCCTGGGTTATGAGCATCAGATCATAGAATCATAGAATCATAGAATTAGCCGGGTTGGAAGGGACCTCAGAGATCATCAAGTCTAACCCTTGACCCACCGCTGCAGTTACCAGACCATGGCACTGAGTGCCACATCCAGTCTCTTTTTAAATATCTCCAGGGATGGAGAATCCACCACCTCACCGGCCAGCCCATTCCAATGCCTGATCACCCTCTCCATAAAGAAATTCTTTCTAATATCTAACCTAAATCTCCTCTGGTACAACTTAAGACCGTGTCCTCTTGTCTTGTTGAAAGTCGTCTGGGAAAAGAGACCAACCCCCCCCTGGCTACACCCTCCTTTCAGGGAGTTGTAGAGAGTGATGAGGTCTCCCCTGAGCTGCCTCTTCTTCAGGCTGAACAGCCCCAGCTCTCTCAGCCTCTCTTCATAGGGTCTGTGCTCGAAAAATCCTCCTCCTCTGGCCCTCCTGGCAGCAACCTGCCAGGTCTCCTACCCATAAGACTTATCCTTCACTGGTGCCCATGACAGATATGAACCACACAGCCAGGCAGCAGAGAGCAGTGCTGCTGGGTCATAGGGACAGAGATCACCTCACATTGGAGGCCAGGAAACCTCTGCATTCCAGTGTGCTGGAACACATCCAGCAGCCCTGACCTCAGGTCAAGGAAAAAAACAGAGAAGCTTGTAGCAGCTTTGTTCAACAAGAGGCTCTTAAATTAAGAATTTAAGAGAGCCTCAGGTCTATCCTAGCAATGGAAAGGTTCAGCTTTGCCATGAGATCTGGAGAAACCAGAGCAAAACAGAAACTGTACAGAGGGATCTCCTAACTCCCATGTCAATCCACATGTGCAGTGAAATAAATCAGAGAAGGAGAATAAACACAGGCACCTTTGGGAAGGAACAAAATGAGAACACCACCATGAAAAAGCTTTCCTGCAAGAGGCTTGGTCCTTTCCCACTCCCAGCCCTGTTCCATGAGGAAGGAAGTGCCAAGCACCTCCATCAGAACAAGTAGACTAAGTCACAACTTTCTCCTCCATGGCTAAATTCAGGTCATGCCTCAATGATCATTAATCCTGGCTCTTTGCTCTC
The DNA here is from genome assembly GCA_038090715.1 of Florisuga fusca. NCBI lineage: Eukaryota > Metazoa > Chordata > Aves > Apodiformes > Trochilidae > Florisuga > Florisuga fusca. The sequence goes on along the minus strand of JAAWXA010000004.1, from coordinate 10,671,708 downwards.
AGTACCCATTTGATCTGGATCGGCCCAGGGCACATAATCACATTTAAGATGAATTAGCTAGAACACATGATACGGAGTTTATGCTGGCCTCATGCCAGCTGTGGGAGGACAAATGACACTCGATCCTGCATAAAGCCTGCCAGTACAAAGTTCCCCCAGTGCTGTTTTTGGAACAAATGTGAACCGGCAGAGCCACATCAGTCCCCTGGAACCATTCCTACACACAGACCGGTTGCTCTGTTTTTTCATGCAGTTACTCTTAGTCAGAGGCAGACTGACTAAGTCTGAATTAATTACGAAGTCAGGGTAATCAAACTTAGACTCTTAGTCAAATCACATTTCAGACCTCGCAGCAGAGCTGGCCCACAAGTGAGGAGGATCTCCGTTTGCCTAAACTGGGTGTAAACAAACACATGGGGCCTTCATAGATTTGTCTCCTTCCTTGATGGGTCTGCTCAGGGCATGTCCCACGACTCTCCAGTACTACAGCAAGCAAAGCCATGCTCTAACTCCTCCTTCTGCATTTTGGAAATAAATTACCCCACCCTTTTGGGAGCATAAAAGAAATCTGGAAGACCGTTTATTGACACGCAGTTAATTTAACCTGTAACTTTAATATTGAGTTTCTGCACCAAGAAACTAAACATGGGAGGAGGAGGTCAGATGAGAGACCTCCAGCCCAGTGCTTATTGTTCTATTCCACCAAAGCAGTCACCATCAGCCACTACCTCTTCTTGAAAACATGCTCTCAAAACACCTGTTGTGCATGCCAGTGGTAACCATTTTAAAATGCCATATATTGTATCATTTTAATGGAGCTCAGCATAGCAGTTAGCTCAAGTATAGAAAACCGGATAGTCTTCAAAACTGAATGTGTACATAGACAGACAACATAATGCAATCTTTTCCTGCTAAGTGTCTGGGTGACATCTACACATTCCATTCCAACATGAGCTTGTAACCAAATGTTTTGATATTCAGATTAAAAATGAAGAAGTTTCCTGAAACAACCATTGCACAAGTTATCTTCTACTAGATGCAATTAAACTGTACTCAAACTTCTTGGATTGGATCCCTAACAGATAATTAGGAGGAAAACAATAACGTTCTAGAAAATAAAAGCCATCGGTGCCTCACATGGGAATGCTCAGAGAAGTGAAACAGTTTGAGCAGGGCTCTGAATAGCCAATTCTGCCATTCTCCTTGAAGCAATGAAAGGAGCAAATGGAAAAGAAAGGCTGACAACCTGGCTTATCACCTGGCCTCCCACTTCACCTTGTCCTTTGCTTCAGTTTTCTTTTCCCTAATATGATAATTCATTTCTATCCTCCATCTTGAACAACATAATTCTTTTATTTCTAAGGTGTGCTAACATTTCATTATTCCTGCCAGCTGTAAAAGAAAGCTTTCAAGGACCTTGGTGAAACATCTTCTATTCTAGCCTAGCTGATTCATGAGATAATCTGTTCTTAATATACACAGCCCTAAGCCTGTAGTGCTGAAGTTTTAGATCAGCATAATATTCATTCCTTGCTGTGACTCAGTGGAGGCTGCAAGAGATGGCGGAGGGGGAAAAAGAGAAGTATTTTTATAGCAGGTTATTTTTATTAGAAAATAGCGTGTTGTATAAAAACAGCCTTATTGAATTGAGGTGTTCAAAGCAATTCCTGCAGAGTAAGATTATAGTGAGCAGAGTGCGGGTGAGAAGGTCAGAACTGCAAACTAAATGCAATTTATTCCACCATTGCAAAAATCTAGGAATGTACTCCAAGGTAATCATAACACGTGATAGAAGTATCTCACATGCATAGGTGTACAGCCCACCACACAAATCTTGAACTGTACTCAACAGCAGTAACAACAACAGGCCCAGTAAAAAGTGTGACTTTTAGTCTCCTTACAAAATCGTGTGTAAAATGATTTTCAGCACAAATTATTAGAACAACTACATGGATAAAAAGACTAAACTAATCATATGCTTATATAAAGCATTTACTGAAAAAAAGGAAAGCATGCAGAAAAAAAAAGGGTGTGTTCAGGAGTGTCCATCTGTATCCACAGTAAAGCCCAAGACACAAAGGAAAACACCTTGGAAATAAAACCCAGGTGGTATGTTAAGGTGAAACAACAATAAAACACAGTGGAAGCAACAGGTATGGGGCTTAAAGCCAATGCAAAGGGGAAGATAAGCCATCTGTAAGCTGCCCAGGGGAAACAATGTATGAGATCATACTGAAATTTTAGCTGTTTGGATGCATGGAATCCAGGTGAACCATTTCTGCAGAAAGAATGATCTCATGGTCACTAAAGACTGAGCTCTCCCTGTCCAGTTGCTACCTGCTCCAGGATCATCTCGGATTAATGCTGTCTGCTACAAACATGGGCAAAGGAATGTGTAACAAGGGAGTCTCATTAAAAGCAGAGTTCATATGCAGTGCTCTAAAAACAGGGGATGAGAGGAGCATAAGAGAGAGCAAGAGCAGTATGTAGTTAAATCAGCAAGCCACCTAGTGTAGTCTTGTATTTATGTGAAGGCTGCCCTGCTTTGTATTCAAAAACAAACTGCCCACCAGCAACGATTTTGACCAGTGGCTTTAACAAAATGCAGCCAGAAAGAAAAAAACCAAAAAACACAAAAGCATTTAAACATACTGATTCATCAGCAGTTACCCAAGATCAAAGCAAATGAAGATGGGGAGGACTGGAAAATGAGCTTTTTCTCCTTTATTCTGGGAAAAGAGATTTTTCTCCATTATTCCACAGCTCATTTTCTGAGTGGCAGGTTCTTGTCCATACCAAGTTCATGGTTTGTCATCTCTACTCATGCTTAGCCTTGCATTTTTCTGGTAGAAGTTAGCTGTAGCCAGTCTTGCCAGCATAGATGGCACACCCATCAGCAAAAGACTGCCCAGACTATGTAAGCTCTATTGGCATTTTATCACATTAAAATAGCTGTGAGCCAAATAAATGCAAGAGTTATGTTAACAGAAATTTCTACTCACCTATGTTTTCCTCCGTTGTCAAAAGAAAGGCAAAACAAAAAGACTACAGATGTGAAGATGTATAGCATATACATAGAAGTACTATAGAAAAAGACCCAAAGAAACTCAACACATGGTTGGTTTCTTCAAAGAACAATCCCTTTCTCTGAAGAACATCTGTAGAATAGTCAGATCCCAGTCAAAAACTAGGATTTCCTGCAAATAATCAATTAAATAAAATTTTTTTTTTACAGGCTTCCTTCAAATGCTGCACATATTTTGCTTGCATTTGTTTTTGGATCATTTGAGCAACCAAGGAAGAAAACTGACCGACTAGACTTGCTCTACTGAAAATGAAAGATGAACCGGGAAACCGATTTATTTTTATTGGAGAAAGAAACAAAGACAGACAAACTGACCAACCAGCCAAATCAGGCCACTGGCCAAACCAATTATTTGTGTCTTGCCAGTCATTTCACTCCACATTTGTTTCTCTAATAAAACTAAACAGCCCTTTTATACAGTTATTTGCCTAACAATGATGAGGCAACCCAAATTCTTCTGGATTGTATTCAAACCAATTTTGAATATAATTTTATGTTCTCTTAATTTTTAAAAAGAATGAGCTGGATGCTTCCAGGCCTCCACTTACTAATACCTATTAAACAATCAGAATGAAGATGACTTGCAAGAGAATGTGTCTTCTCGGCTGATGGAGACATAAGATTTGGCACCTCTGGCTTGCTGCGGGAGAGGAAAGTGATTTCCTCCACAAACTACACTTCAGTTGTTCAACAATCTAAACCAGAACTATACGGTAAGCTCAAGTACAGGAAGATTGAAGAAAGGGACAAGATCCTACCAGACACAACTAGAGGTCCTGCATCTGATTTATGGTCTCACAGCTTGAGAACGTACCTCACTAGTGCTGCTGCTATAGTAACGAAACCAGACTGGTATGCAGGTTTGTGGTAATAATATTTGTTGAAAGAGTTTTCTCAGTTGCATATTCATGCATCCACCTCTTGTTTTTTCTTTAATTATTTTTTTTCTTTTTGGCAAGTCTCTGAAGGAGATCAGCATATGAAAGCAAGAAATGCAAAACTGGAGGGGGGAAAAAAAGTTCTGTAAAGGCTTTATAAGAAAAAGACATAAAACTCTGCAGTTAATTCCTAGAGATTAGGGACCAAAATGTTAATGGCTATTTGGGAACCTCCTAGGTATTTCAGCCACCCTTTGGGCTGTGACTTGGAGGCACAGTTCTCTCAAACTTTTCGAAATATCAGCAGCTTTCTAACTGAAGCCACAGTGGATAGGATCTGAGGGTAAGAGAGCAACTTGTTTTATTCAAAGCCAAATTCATCCTACGGCACCAGTGACCCAAACCTTTATGTAGCAGCTTTTCTTTAAATGCTATAAACAGCCCCTGATTGTACAGTGAAATCAACAGCAAAACTTCCATCACCTATATACATAACTTTAACTGTGTGCTTTTGCCCTTGTGTGGACAAAGAGTAAATCCCATTTATCATACCATGGACTGAAAAGAGTCTCCTATTTGGCCTTAATTCAACAAATCTCCTTACCCATAAAAGATCTCCTGTACTTGATGGCAGTGTGCGTGCGAATGATCTGAGATCTTAAAAATAACCCTTAACTATCACAACATTAAGGGTGCAGAGGTTAATTAAAAAGCAAATGAGGACACTCCAAAAAGGCAGTTCCAGTTACTCTGACCTGTAAAGGCATGCAATACTTTTGTTCTAGGTATTTGAAAAACAGGAATAGCGGTTTAGTTAAATATTATTACGGCCTCTTTAAGAACATAGAATTTAGCAGAGACATCAGGGTATGCTTTTGTTTCCAGTAGAGCTAAAATGGGACCATTTTAATCTAATATTTCAAAAAGAGACATAAAATTGTGAATCAGAGAAGTGAAAAATGGCATTTGTCTTTACATACATATTTTATGATACATATTTTCAGTATTTTCTACTATGATGCAAGATAATTCATCTGTCACTTTATTCTTTCATTTCTAGTCTGTTTCTGTAGAGCATCAAGGAAGAACAAGGCCCCTCCACACCTCCTCACACTAATTATCTTTGTTGATGTCGATGTTGCACCTACACCGATAAGCTGAGAAATGTGAATCTTTGACTTTCTGAAAAAGGGGAATGGAGATCCATGCAGCTGATCTTTGGTTCATTTCCTCCATGAAGGCCCACCAGCCTAAAATTCAACCAGTATGACAAAAACACCTTTTGTGGACTACAGATCTTTAGCACATAAGAAGAGAGGAGTAAGAAATGGCATGGCTTTCTGGAGCAGGGAAAAATACTTCAAGGTGGCATAGAGAAAAGGGAAGACTCATCGCATACAAGAAAATTTGCCTTCTTCATCAAGAAGAAAAAAAAAAAAAAAAAAAAAAGGTGCCAACACTGTTCCTACCATCACAATGACTGCAGTTCAAAGAAACAAGCTATCCAACAACACATATCTTTGAAGAAAAAAAAAGGCACTATGGCTTGGTGCAGAAGGCCTGAGCCATTTCTTCAAGCTTTTTATCCTTTTTATAAATAAGCTACAATGATCACTCTATTTTGAGCACATTAGTTTTCACCTCCAGTTTTATGGCAAAGTACTAATGTCTCCTGGCAGTTATAAAAACTTATCATGCCTCTGAGATATCAACTAGTTTGGACATGTTTGAATGTGGTCTTAGTGTCCATTAACAGCCAGCCCCCCTTAATGAGACTGTGCAAGAATGGTGGTAAAAGTGGGGGTAAGCAAGATACTACACTAAACTACCCTGAGTCTGGCTGAAATTTTTAAAGCCAAAGGTGTCACTCTGGCTTCTTTTCCTCACCCCCAAAGAGGTCAAGAGCCAAACCAGAAAATTATAGAGCAGCAGGATTAACATCTGGTACAGGAAACCTTTAAGGGATGTGACATGAGAACACCTGGAAAGACAGTTTGATTAAGGACAGCCAGCATACATTTAGACACAGGAGGTCATGCTTAACTAACCTGCTGGATATCTTTGAAGATAATGCTGCCATGGCAGATAAGGAAAACATAACAGATGCTGTATAGCACACTGAGGTTAGATTTTCCAAACAAAGTTTTGACAAGGTCCAGCATCAGAGCTGATTAATGGAGACAAAGAGAAAGTTATGGATTGCAAAGTAAGAGGATAGAACAGCAGCTGTGAAGCAACAGATAAAACCAGATACTGGGTGGGAGCTTTATATTCTGAAAAGGGTACTCAGCACAGATTTGCATGGGTTAAGCCATCCCACTTGCCCCAAGCACTGTATCTGTGTTAGCACCTTCCAGGGAAAAATATCCTCACGACCTACACTGCCTTTGATTAGGGCTCTTAGAGAAGTGATGAACAATAGCTTTTAGAGTCACCTTTGGTTCACAGTACTGAGTTTGTACTTGTACACTGGTGTCAGTACAGAAACACTGAAAAGAATATCTTCATTTGGTTTTCTAGCTCTCACGCTAGGAAACAAATCTAGGCTTAACACAGTCAAAGCAGAAGAATTTGGTTCACTCAGCAAATGTAGCTCAACACAAAAACCACTAAATAAATTAATCCCTGAGAAAGGAATCAGTCAAAACTGCATATGCTAAGTACCATAACAACATGACACTTAGTAGAGGTAAAGTATTTTAAGGGTTATAGTGGAAAAAACCTAATTAGAACCATCAATATATGTCAGAACACCAGAGGGGAAAAAAAAAAAAAAAAGTTAAATTAAATACAAACTTGAGTTAGTAGAGATACAGCAATAACAACCAGAAATCAATGTCTTATTCTGGAGACAGAGGTTTAACAGATGCTCTGTATTAGTCATTATATCACAGTGAGAATATTATTGCCTCAGAGGGTGCAAGAGCAGGGCAACAAGAAATGAAACCAGATCTTGGCTCTGACTGGGTCCTAAATTATTAGATGGGTGAAGTGAGGGCATGTTATGCTTATTCTCATTGGAAAAGAGAATACTTTGATGTGATCTAGTAGAAGACTTTCAAAATCATGAAAGAGGTGATCAAGTAGCCTCTACCAAGCTAGGGTAGAGAAGCAGAGGGAAAGGAAGGGAAGGGATGTCAAAACAGGCTGCAAACATGACAGATAAAATATCTGGGAGTAAACAGGGAAGTTGTCAGGCAGAACTGCTTCAGCTGAAAGATAATAAACATGTGGAACAAGTTACTAGGAGAAGCAGCTGAAACAAAGGCTGTATATGAGCTCAAAAGACACCTGGACTTGCTTCAAGAGAAGAGGATTCGGTGATTGTGTTGGGCTTGAGATGGACAATAAAACTGCAGGTACACCAACCAAAGTCAGGGTGACTAAAATTCTTCATACTTCACACACTGCAAAGCAGAATTCCTTGTGTTGCTGCCACACCTTTACCCTGAAGCCACAGTTAAGAGAAATACCTTCACGTACAAACCTTTGCTCCTGCAGCTTCTTTTGGCCAAACCATAAAATTCAGAAGAGCTCTTCTCCCATATACCTCGAGGCTACAAATAACTCAAGGCAAAAATGAGCTGCAGGAATGTCACTGAGTCCCACCATCAATGACCTTCTTAAGGATGGGCTACACCTGCCACTGCATTTGCTGTACGGCCCCTCTAAACACTGGCTGAGGTGCAGGAGTAAAGAAACAACCAGAAACATGCCTGTGCTCACTTTTCAGGGAGAAATTCCCAGGTCTTCAGCCTTTCAAGCCCTGAAGTGTTCAGAAGGTTTAAGAGGCAGGTTTCCTGCAACACCAAAGTTTCCACAAGCCCAGGTTCCCACAGACACAGCTGAAGTCTGCTGATAGCAAGGGGGAGGATGTTGGGCTCCCGACTGCTGAGGGTCCACAGCAGGGACTCTAACAACTTCCTGTTTTCCCATCTTTTTATTTTATTGCATTTCAGTTTAAAATGCGAAATAAAATTGCTGGGCATATGCACTCCCATCATTCCCATCCTGAGACCAGGATTCAGTCAGTGTCATGCTGGGCATCAGCCACGAATAATTTCCTTGCAATACCAACAGCTACATGATGCAGCTTGGACCAGAATCATGTCAAGTAAGCAGGTTAATGAAAAGTGGCTAAATAAGAATATTAACTCTTCCTGTTTAAATTTCATCTTTATTTTACAATAGGCAACTCAGAACTAGTTTCAGTTTTATTACGAGAAAAAATATATATACTCCCTGATTTAGAAATTTACACCCACCTGTTTAGCTTCATGATATCTCTTGTGGATGATACAGCATGAAGAAATCAGGTGACTGCTTTGGAAATGTTTGCATGCTAATAGGAATTTTTTCTAATAGGAAATTTTCTGCCATGGAAATATTTTTCAACACTTTAATTTTTTATTTCCTGTTAGTTACAGAAACATCTAACCCTGAGACTGAAATAGGCTTTGTCTTATGATATTTCTTCTTCTACAACCAGACACTCCTATTTCTTACTTTAGCAACAATCACTGGCTCCTATTTCATTTTAATATATTAAGAAAAAAGCAAACCTCAGAGCTGTTCAGTAAAGCATAAAGAGCAACTTCAGTATCACAACTGCATACGAGTGGGAGAATAAAACAGTTTATGGAACTGTCCTGTCAAATATGAGCATCCTGTCCTAGCTACAATAGTAGTATCAGGGACAGGATTTAGAAGAATGCAAAGGGTAAAAAAATACATGTGATTTTTTGTTTTTAAATGTGGTGCTGTTCTTTCAGACACAGCTTAGCTAAAGATGCTATCTTTGAGTATCCCTCAGTTGGTGTGTTTATCTCCTTCACAAAGTGCTGAGTGCAGACAACCACTTCTTTGAAAGCCCAGCCAGCATTCTCCTTCCCCTTACAAACCAGAGCTGTGTCTCCCACGTTGCTCTCCTCAGGGTGTCCACAGCGTTTCTCTCCAGGAGACCTGCTGTATAATTCAAGTAAGAAAGTCCACACAGATTTCCTACTGTGCAAATCTTGTCCAAAGGATTCCTTCTCCTTTCTGATCACACCCAGCTCCACAGAAAAGGTCTTTGAATGGCTGCGCTCATCACTGACAGGGATAACAAACGGAGACCTCTGGGGAAAGTTAGTATTATTAGGCAGGGTGTGAAAACAGTTAACACTATTTGGGGTAATGACAGACCACATTCCTCACAGGTGTAAATGGAGTTTTCACCATTCGTGGAAAGAGGGAATTTGGCTATTGGAGTATGCTGTCAACCCAGCCAGCCTCTTACACATATGCTCCAGTAGTCACTATGGAAACCTCAGTGAAGACCATCTTTACAACTGGAGGCAAGTTCCTTCCAAACCCATCTATTCTTTCATTAGAAAGTTCACATCTGGGTGATATTACTGAGATGACCAGATTAAATACCCATCACTCTGGTTGCCTACAGAAGACAGCTCTCAGTACTCATGTCAAGAAACAATTGCTAAGGAAACTGAATGATGGGCTACGTCACACACTCTTTTGCTCAAATGTGTTGCTCTGGAGTAAGCAATTTCCAATAAAAGTGTTATTTTGCATTTGTTCTTTGTTGGTGATAGATTTTCTTCATGTCCAAGATTTATTTAGGACATTTATTTACATCTTTTGACTGCAAGGACTAGACAATTAATTACAGTTTTCCTGTTTCAAATTATTCACTGATAAATTATCTTCATAATCATGATGACTATGCCATGCATTGTGCAAGTAGATGTGGCTTGTGAAATGTTCCTCTGGCTTTTTAGGAGCAAATCTCCAGTTTAAGCCACTGAGCAAAATGAAGGACATAAAGCTGACAGCAACCTTGTAAAACAAGATAACAAAGATTAAGTCTAAAATTGCATAGGTGGGTTACCATCAATTATACTTCAGGCTACTCTTAACAGACTCTGAAAACCAGAAACAGTTTGATAAATACTTCTGCAAAACAGGTGCCTGGGCTGGAATCTAAAATAATCAGACAATGTCCTCACCACAATTTACATCAGTAACAACTTCTTGTGTGAAAGTATAAATGCACATACACACACATATATATGCATATGCATACACACACATATATATAGCTCAAAATGATGAGTTTATTTTGAAAAAGAGAAGGAACAGTGTATTGTTCCATAATGGTACAGCAGCCAGCAGAGAAGCACATCATCTTCTCCACGTGGCAGGAGCACATGGAGCCAGCCAGTTATGACAGACATAGGAACAGGCAAAGAGCCTGATGAAAGGCAGCATGAGGCTGGGAGAGTTCTCTTTCCCACCACTCTCCGTAACATTAGGTCCCAGCATAGTGAATCAGGACTTTTTCCCCTCCAAAGCATCCTCTACAGCTTTACCATGAAGGAAATGTAGCTTGGGTGAACTAGTATCACCCTGGAATAAAGCAGAGCTCTGAGAAGGTGGGAATAGTTGTAACAAATTCTCTGCATTCAATTTGTTGCTTCCCTACAGTAAAAAGCTCTGTTTATAAAAAGCTCTGACTTTCCTTTAAAGAAAATTAAAACAAAGTACAGAAAAGAGTCTATTCTTGCTTATATGCACATGCAGGCTGACGGCAAAGGATAGCAGTGAGAGCAAAAGCCTTATCAAAGTGAAAAAAAAAAAATTAAAAAAAAAAAAAGGAAGCAAAAAAAACCCCAAACAAACAAACAAATCCCAAGAGAGATGCTTAACTGAACTGGCTGTGGCACAGTATCCAAGTTCCTGTCCTTTCCCACTTCCCTCACTGCTTATTTGGGGCATGACTGTGCTACGGTCTCACCACTCCACCCAAGGGAGTCTCAAGGGATGCACTTTCCCACTCCTCTCCCACAAGACTGGGAGAAAAGTTGTGGGAAGAGGAAAGCTGAAGCCAATGAGCCACCCCATTCCATTGCAAGTCAGCAGGCTTGACAGGAGCAGGCAGAATAGAGCCATTCCCTCTTGTCCTCTCCAGCCCAGCACTCCAGAAACTCTCTGGCCATGAGACAGGGTGCAGACACCATGCTTGGTGGCCCAACATTGTACCTCTCCATCCTGCCCAGGAGGGATGGGGATGTCTCCAGCTACCAGGAGGGCTGGGTTTTGGACATGCCCCCCCCTGCAGTGGGAAACAGCTGCTTACCCCCAGGAAAACATCGGGGTTTTCAAGGCAGAAAGTCGTATGGCAGCTTAGGCACAAGAGGTGTAAATAATCAGTGTCAATAGAGGAACTGCAAGGGAAATGTTCTGCAACAGCAAATCAGCACTTGTGTCCCTCATGAAGAGTGCATGAAAAATGTCTGCTGTATTTCTTAACAGGAATAACAAAAAGAGTGCATTTAGTTTTACTAGAGCAGTAAAACAAGCATAAGTATTCTCTCCCCATCTTCATAGTTAGCATTTTACAGAATGATCAATGCTGACACATCGTCTTCTCCTGTGTGTCCCAACAGATAGTTTAGGAACTGTTTTTAAATGAACATGTCTTCATTCATACACAGAAGGCACATTCCAGTGCTGCTGTTCAAATGCTGGGATGCAAAGAAACAGCTACACAGTTCTCCTATTCAGGCTGCTTTTTCAAATGAAAAACAGAGTTTTATCCTGAAGTGTCTGCATTTGGATGACATTTTCCAATTTTCATAGAAATCCACCAAAAATATTCTGGCATCCAAAAAGCGAAACAGTTCAGTCCTGAGCTAAAAACTGAAGCTTTCCATTTGCAAAGACTGACAGATATTGTTTTGATCCAAAATAAACTTTCAGCTTTCCTGCAGCAAGACATTGTTTGGCCTTGACTCTTGCTTTAAACCAGCTTTCTTTTCTTTCTCACCAGATCAGCCCATGATTATTTCTCTAAATATTTCAGTCTCTTTCCACAACCCATGCCCTTTGCCTAGCTTATGTAGCACTGACCACATAGAAAGACCATGCCATTCTCCTCATGCACGCAGAGGCTAGCTGGAAATCCTAGTCAGCAGGCTGGAAGGCATGGGAAAGGAGATGAAGAGATGAACCACTAGCAGAAAAGGCAGCATGATTTAATAAACGCAAGTAATTGTTCTGATTATCTCCATTGAAACTGCTTCTATTTCTCGGGGGTGGGTGGGTGTGTGGCTAGGGAAGTTTTCTTTTCCTTATTCCCTATTCTCTCCAAATTCCATCTCCTTGGACCAGAAAACAAATGTACTTAGACACCTGATGTCTTAGCTCAGTTGCAGTGCTTCCATTTAATATACATCGTATTATGTTGCACAGCAATGGGTTAGGGAAGGGATTTCCAGATCTCCCTGAGAAACCAATTTAGTCTTGAAGGCAAAGAAGCTGAATGAACTCACATTACCTCAGACTACACTAATTTCATTAAAACCAAAGACCCAGTCAAGAAACAGTAAGACACAATTCAGCCCTTCATGACAAAGCTGCTTCTAGATTTCTCTGCTGTTTGTACACTTCTGTTGCATTATTTCACCTCTCTCTACTCCAAGGGACATCAGAAATTGCATAATGATTGAGAAAGGAGGTTAGTCCAGAAAATATGAGCCCAATTCTGCCATTTTAAGTGACCCAAGTGTCCCAAGGAAGCTACAGCTCATAAAGCTCCAGCAACTGTTCAGCTGTCATTAGATTCATTCATGGGGAAGGGAGCTTGACAAGCCAAAATGACAATGTCTAGAGAACAAGGGAGGCTCAGTGTTCCCCTCCTCCTCTTGCCTGACCTGTGTCAGACCTGCTCATTATGTCTGGCAATCAGTTTCCCCAGCTCCAAGGCACTATGCTGCACTGTGGAAGCAGCTCTCCCAACCCCTTAGGGAGCCACAGCATGGGAATGTCTAAATTTAGGGTACAACAGACCCTAATGGGGGAAAGTGCAGAGAGGTGAACTAGCTTGCCCAAAATTGCAGGGTAAACCCACAGCTTGGCCAGACCTAGGATACAAGTCTCCACCTCCTAATGCCCTCATCAAAGCGGGACTTTACTCCCAGTAGGAAGACAATGTGGGAAGGGCAAGTGTTTTACAGCACAGTGCACTCCCTTTCCTGCCAAAGAACATCTCATCTTCTTTAAGGCCATGACCTACTCCAGCTCCTAACCCACCTGTTCCACAAACCCCAGGCTGGACCCTAGGGATCTGGGCAAGCCTTAGCAGTGGAAGCACTGGCACTACAGTGCCTTCAGGGAGCTGAGGCAAGTCCCCAAATGACTCTCAGGCAGATCCTCTGGCAGCCACTGCAGGGTTAACACAAAGCCATGTTCACATTTCCTTTCCTTGCTCAGGTCTTCTCACACTTTCTTGAAACCTGGGCTCTTTTGGAAGATATTATGATTTTGGGTGGAGTTGTTGCTCATGATCTGGACCAGCACTCAGCTTTAGCTTTTCAGTGCGAACGTCTAGAAGCAAGAGAGATGGGATTTCCCCACCCCTTTGCTTTCCTCGTTAAATCGCTTTCCAATGACTTCTGCAGAGCCTGCTTTGCCTGCAACATGCAGGTCTCCTCCCTTGGCTGTTTCAACACACTGGGAAGTTACAGCCCATCACCTGCCCTTCGCCCCGACGCCTGCAACAGGCAGCAGCCGCCAGCGCTCCTGCCTCGCCACCAAAAATCTCCAGGGAGGAATGAGCTGGGTGGGAGTGGGGCAGCTGGAGAAGAAGCCCCAGCAAGATGACGTGCTGTGCTGCCTGTCCTGGGGGCTGTGGGAAGTGGGTCGAAACCCAGCCGTCACGCACCACCCATCTGTGCCACGCCAAGGAGAGAAATGCACCGGGGCTTTCAAGGCCAGCGGGTGTTGCCTTCTTAGCGGACCGTGACATCGGTGCTCCCTCCAGGCTTTATTTCACAACAGCATAAGAGAAATAGAAGGTGGGGGTAGAACGAAGGGCAGAAAAACAGTAAGTGATCTTTTATTTACACTGTGAAAAACAATAAGACCAGAGGGGAGGATCCAGCCTTCTTAACACACATGCCTTAAATCCTGCGGGGCACAAGAATGACCTCCCCTACAAACAGCCACCTCTTCCCAATGAATATGCAAGGAGCCCCAGAGGACTGCTTCACTATCTGCCTAAAATAAATCTGGTTGGGTCAATGCCATTCTCAGGCACTCCTTCCAAGTATCCACTACAAAAGACCTTCAGTCATATTAATCCTGCACCAAAGAGTGCAACTTCATCATGTGGATGAAGACAGCAGCGTAAAGGCTGTGTTGGGTCAAGTAAGACCACGTGAATAACATCAGCTCTAGCATTTTCCACACATATTTTTTGCAACTTTAATGGTTTCCTTTCAATAAAGCCATTTGTAGTTTTTCACTTTTTAGAGTTTTGTGGTTTGTTTGTTTGTTTGTTTTGGTGGGGTTTTTTGTGGGTTTTTATTGGGGGTGTTATGCTTGGGGTTTTTTTAGATTTTTGGTTTGTTTGCTTGTTTGTTGTGTTTTGCTTTTTTTAACACATAAGATATTTAATAATAGATGCCAGCCAGAATGCTCCATCTAGTAAATCAATGGATTCTTTTTTCACTCCTTCACAAAAAACTCCACCTTCAGAGCTGATCAAACCAGAAGAGGCAGAGAGACTGCAGCACGCTGATTTTCTACAGACCCCTCCACAACAGAGCAGTAACTTCCTGACAGGCTTCACTTGGGCTCACTGCAAAAAACAGATGTCATGTCAAAGCTCCAGGCTTAGTTGGAGAGGAGCTGACTTTGCTATTAGGGAGTGGTGTCATGGGGCTGAAGTGGTGATAAAGAGTGAAATTACCAGGTGGAGGAGAAGAGTGAGATTTCCTTGCAGGTCAGCACTGAATATTAGCAGGCTGATGTAACGGGGCTGTTGTGCTGTTCAAGTAGCCAAAAGGGCACATGGTGCATGAGATAAGTATCCTGAACTGTAAGTCCATATATATTTGCCTTTACAAAACACTTGCTCGTACCATTCTCAGGGTTTTTGTTTATTTTCTAGATTTCCTGGGGTGGCAAAAAAGGCCCAGTTTTCAAACATCATGCTTCCTCTCTCTGAGTAAAGCTGGTGAGGTTTATGACACTCAGTGATCTACAGGTATTTAGCAGCTCTACACAGTGCAGGCCAGTGAATAATTTGCACATTGTGATGGTTAAGCCACTTCAAACTCCATAACTGGTTGAGATCCCAATGAGACCTCTTGCCTCTAAAGTGATAAAGTTTTAAAGCAAGTCATTACTTGTGCTTGAGATTTAAAAAAAAAAAAAAAAAAAAAAAAAAAAAAGATAGAAAGGAAAAAGAAAAGGTACAACAGAAACCCCAAATCCATCTTCTTTGTTTGTCAGATACTGGTACTCTGCTTCATTTCATAGCCATTATGTTTTCAAAAAGTAAAACAAATAAAGGAGAGTGTAGTGAATGCCCAGGTTGAAAAGAAATCAATATACAGACCTGCCTAGAACAGACTGTACCAAGACTATACAAAAACATTTTCACTGACCTCCCTCCCTCTTGAACCCTGTTTTGGTAGCCACCTAACTTAACCTGTTTAGAATGAAAGTAAGCAGTGAATCAGATTCTTAAGCCACCATAAATGTGTGCCAGTAGAAGAAAACATCAACAATGTCAATACTAATACTTAGAAATCCTATTATCAGGAAGACAATGTAGAAAATGTATGAAAAGCAGATTTGATCCCTCCATTCTCCAATACTAGAGGAGAGGCTTACAGGGTATGCCAGGTACCACTGGTGGCTTGTAAGGCAACTCCCTCTGTCCCCTGGGTGCCCTGAATGATTATTCACACACTGATCCATCTCCACCATGCCCACGGGACATAAATGCCAATGCAACTGGTCCCCAGAAGTGCTTCTACACCACTGCTTCAAACAGAGTAGGGTCTAGCTTTAGGAGTTAAATTCAAGCACCCATGTGGCTTTGCTTATCATTCCCTGATAGAGAAGCAACATTCATTCCAGGCTCAAGCATTCCTCAGGTGGTTTCAGACACATCCTGGTGCAAAATAGGGCACAGATACCTGGGTCCCAAAGGCAGCAATGCTTGGATGAAGGTTTTTCTTATTGACAAATCATGCACACAAATCAAAACGCAAGAGGACAACAGAGTAATATTGGTACTGACTAGCACTGTAACCAACATGTTATAGCAAAGTAGAGAATATATTTATCCTGAAAGACAGAAATTAACTAGTAGGAGATGGGGAAAGGACTGTAAGACAGTGAAAAGTTTAGAAAGATTCAATCAGAGGGGAAAGACACACAGTCTTTTCGTCCCCTAAAAAGGCAGCACATGCAGCAATCTCTATGATGCAGACCAAAGGCTCTCCTTTGCTTCAGAGTTTGAAGGAAAGGAAGAAAGAGCAAAAGATGAAATGGAGCTTCTCTAGCAGCTTGCATTGTGTTATGCCAGGGTGCCTTTCAAGAGCTGCAGCACTAGTATCCAAGCATTAATTCCTCTTCTCTGCATCACAGAGAGCCAGTGGCATCTCAGCAGATTCCAACTTCACCTTAGCAATGCCCAGCGGAGCAGCTGCACTCCAGAGAGCATCTCGCTTGCACGTCCTCAAGCTGTCAGTTCACAGCACATCACTCCAACCATCCGAAACAGGAGGCCAGCAGAATGGGGAAGGCTCACAGTGACCTGCCCAATAATATTTTCTGCAGACTGGAAATCCCAGTCAAATCTCATCCAGTCCCAGCGTAACCTTCCACAATCAAACCTGACAAGGAAAGCCAGATACAGAATGCATTTCAAGCCTCACCTGATCTCCCAAGAGTAACTCAACATGCTTGAAGCATTTTGATGGGCTTCCTGAAATGCTTACCTTTGCTAAAGTGACCTACAAATACCAATTTACAGCACATCCTCTATTTCATTTCCCTCAGTTTTGGAACCCAAGTGCTGTATTTAATGGGGTTAGGGGACCCCAAAACAAGTCAAGTCAGGAAGAAGAGAAGGAAGAAGGAAAAGCAGAATATCTGGGACTGACTACTAATCTATGGTAGAGATAATTATTCTCATTTGAAGATTATGTTGACAAATATATTGTGATGAGGACTATTCATCCTTTTAATAATCTTACCTCTATACCTATGAACCTAAAAGGGACAGTAAACAGTGAATTAGCAAAAGTGTGCTCTCTGATCTGTGCAGCTGATCCCTGTCCCATCACTGCGCAGCCCCACGTGTGTGTGCCAATACAGCCAGCAAAATGCTTTGTACACAGATGTGATCCTTAACACAGTATGTTCTGCTAATAATAAATTAAGGACATTAAAACAGGCCAAACAAACAAACAAAAAAACCCAAACCCCTGGGTTCAGATTCTCAAGCAATGGAAATCCGTGCAACTCCAGTTACACTGGTCAAGTTACACCAATTTATTTCTATTAGCCCAATTAAATACTCCATTAATTGCCAGTACCATCCTTGAGTTTTAGTTTCTCTCACTGGGTTCAGGGAAAGAGGCTCAGTTTTTTTAATAAAAACTTCTTCCTCACTGTCAAGCATCTGTGTTTGAGCTCAGTGAAAAAGAAGCAGCAGCAAATATTCATTTTTTTAAACACAATTTTATCATAGTATGTGGAAAAAATTGTAAGACACATATATGCGTGTGTGTGTGTATGGAGTGATAAAAAAACCATCCCATATAAATAGCACATGATGTATACCATATGCGTACCCTATATATTTGCATGCATACCATACACACACGTGGATGGTATATACATGGGCCTGCTTGTGTGTATGGAGACACTTATAGCACAGATGTCTGCAGAGAGGGCAAAGAGAAGTCTTCACAGCAGTCCAGACTTTCAGACATTGCTTCCCCAGGCACCAGGATAAATGTACCTCAGTGACCTCGAAGAACAGAAAACATTCCTTTCTGCAGGGTCAGATGTTGCAGAGCATTCAAGCAGGCATTTCCAGTCCCTCCAGAAAGGTTTCCAGACAGTGCAGTTCTCTACTAAAACCTTTGAACGTTCAGGGTTCCGTCAGTAAGGCCTGACAGGTCTCAGTCCATCATGTTTTATATTACATTTTTCCACAGGCAACAAGAGCAGGGGAGCCACAGCATCCTTCTCACTTCAGCAGCAGGTACACCTGAGGGGGTGCACTGAGGGACAGCTGCCAGCTATCCTGCCCCAGTCCCACTGGAGCCTGGGTGACCCTTTTTGATGGTGTCATCGCTGCCACCATGGGCTTGCACATCGCTCCAGAGCGGGGCTGAGCAATGACTGATGAGAGCAGCCAAGTGCTATGCAGGTCAGCAGCAAGCACAGGACCTTACACTGAACCCCAAGTGAGAAATTCCTCCAAAGAAGGATCTGCCCTCAATGACTGTTTTGTTTGTGCCACCTCTGTACTAACATGGCCCTCTACATTTATTTGTGCATTGTCAGCTGATTTGAAAGGGAACAATTGCAACCTGGGGGATTTCTTTCCAATCGTTAAGTTTGTTCCATCTAGGAGAAGCAGCACGTTCTGACTATAACACACTGTCTCCGTGACGTGTGCTTTCACATCCATATAATGGAGGCTTCCAGCATATGTGCAAAAGTCCAGTCCTTGGAGCAAGAGAAAGACAGTTCCTACATGCTTCACTCCTCATGAGTTGCACACAACTTTAGATATTCTCATGCTATGGCACCCCAGTAGAACAGTGCTTGGGATGCAAAAAGGGAATAAACACAAGGCAGTCATATACGAGGCACCTAAACACATGCCCACATTGGAGTAGCCTTATCCTTCACGCCTAAGATTAAATGCTTTGCTCCATCAACATTTCAGAGAATATGTAATTTTTATTTTACAACAAGAAAGGAGAAGATCAGTTCCACCTTTGTTTCCACTAACTTTCTGCAAGCAACAGAGAAGGTGTCCTGGCTTGGGCAGACCCAGATCCCCAGGCCCACCTCATACACAGTAAAAAGGCAGGGGAGACCACCAAAAGGAATGCCAAAGTTTGCCTTTCCCTTTTCAAAATGTCAATGCTCATTGAACACTAAATCACTTCAATAGCTTATTAAGAGTTACTATCAGCCTTCCATTAATTTAAAAATACTAAAAGGGGTTTTTTTAGTGTAATTTCTTTCTGAACAAAGAATGTCCCCCATACTAAAACAGGAACATTTTGGACCCTGTTAGCTTGTGTGCAAAGCCGTTGATAATACAAAACATACATTTAGTAGAAATTTGAACACTGCAATATGTTTTTAAGGTTGCTCTATAGCTTTGTTCTCTTATTTCTTTATCATTTCAAAGAATTCCCTCCATTTGGTTTTTCCATTTGCAGACAAACTGACATTCTCCTGATAAATATTATTCACAGGTTCATGTCAATACCAGCATAAGTAGAAGCGATCAATCACTTCTCTGACGATAACAGTAAATAAATAATGCACATTTTAAGCCTTCAAAGCCCTGCATAAATATCAGTTTGTTTTCACAACATCCCTTTAAGCACTGAGGTAAGTAGTGTAACCATTTCATTAGACACCAGCTCAGAGTCAAGAATGGATAAAAACCCAGGTGAATCACTCTGCGTATATTACCCACAAAAGGTGTGTACATAACCTATGGGAAAAGCATATTTTCCCCCCAAAAAAAGAATCTGAAGCCAACTGCTTCCCATTTTAGAAGAAAGCCAAGAAGCAGAACCAGGACATGGCATTGCCAAGATGTGCTATCCTTCCCTTTGGATACTGAAAGCTTCTGCCTCCCCACAAACACAGAGGAGATGGGAGACACAACTATCTGCCTTCTCCTAGTGCCTTCTTTCCCACAGGATGTGAGGCTGGAGCAGCTGCTACACATCTTTGTAGCACCTGCAGAAAAGTGCTACCTGTTCTGGGCCACCCTCCCATGCAAGGATACAAAATTAAATCCAGGAGGAAAAAAACTTTTTTATGGTGATGGGGGGTCAAACATTGACACAGGTTGCCTGGAGAGCTTGTGGAATCACCATCCTTCAAAATACTCAAAACCCAGCAGGACATGGCTCTTAGCAACCTATGGATTGACAAGAAGCTGAACATGAGCCAGCAGTGTGCCCAGGTGGCCAAGAAGGCCAATGGCATCCTGGCCTGTATCAGAAACAGCATGGCCAGCAGGTCCAAGGAAGTGATTCTGCCCCTGTACTCAGTCCTGGTGAGGCCACACCTCGAGTACTGTGTCCAGTTCTGGGCCCCTCAGTTCAGGAAGGAGATTGAGGTGCTGGAGCAGGTCCAAAGGAGGGCAACCAGGCTGGTGAAGGGACTCAAGCACAGATCCTATGAGGAGAGGCTGAGGGAGCTGGGGCTGTTCAGCCTGGAGAAGAGGAGGATCAGGGGAGACCTCATCACTCTCTACAACTCCCTGAAAGGAGGGTGTAGCCAGGGGGGGGTTGGTCTCTTTTCCCAGGCAACTATCAACAAGACAAGAGGGCACGGTCTTAAGTTGTGCCAGGAGAGGTTTAGGTTGGATATTAGAAAGAATTTCTTTACCGAGAGGGTGATCAGGCATTGGAATGGGCTGCCCAGGGAAGTAGTGGATTCTCCGTCCCTGGAGATATTTAAAAGGAGACTGGATGTGGCACTCAGTGCCATGGGCTGGTAAACGCAGTGGTAGTGAATCAAGGGTTGGACTTGATGATCTCTGAGGTCCCTTCCAACCCAGACAGTTCTATGATTCTATGAACCTGGTGCAGCTGCCCCTGCCCTGAGAGGGGTTGTGCTGGACACTCTCTAGAGATGTCTTCTTTCCTCAACTACTCTGTCTTTGGCATAATGGAGTTAGGATCCCTCATCTGGACTGCTACATGCTCGTGCAAAATAAATACCAATGTATGAGGATCCCAAAGTATTTCACTGCCTTTCACAGCTAAAAATGCCACACCATGGCGAGAGAGGTCATCAGCTACCCACTCCTCCAACAAATGCTACAGGGGCCAGACACATGAAACAAACATACACAGAGGACCAACCAAGACATCTGATTCCAATATACCATGCAAGGAGCAGACTAGTGTTCTCTGTGTTTGGAGGCCTATCCACTCTAAAATAAAATTAGTGCTCATTCTCCAACAATGGACTGGAATTAAAAATCAAACTTTTTTTTTTCTTCTTTTATTTTCTTTTTGTTCAACAGCTTCCAGCCAGACCTCATAGCATCTTTCTGCCACAGTTTTCCTTCAAAGATATAAGAACTTCCTCTCCGTTACGTCTTTGGTTATTTCACATCCATTGATCATTCTGCCTGTCCAGCCAGCAGAACAGCAGCAAATAAGCAAGCAAACTAAGATAAGGATAGATTGTTGCCCTGGAAAGCTAGAGCCCTGTGCTTCTTCCTCTGTATTCTTCTCTCCCTTTCTGCCTCCTTCCCATATCTTCTTTCATCCCTAGAGACATTTCCAATAGCAGATAAATCAGCACTTTGAATTCTTCTTCTGATGTTGTAACAAGCTGGCAACTGGCATGACATGTTGTAGAGAGACACGTGTGAATACCTAAGTCAGAAATAATGAGATTTCTCTCTCATATTCAGCATGAAATGAGAGGCAAACGACATCACTGCTGAAAACAGAGGAGTGCAAAAAGAGGTGTGGGGAAGAGAGGTCGAAAGAGAGGATGTCTAATCCATTTTGCTGACTGCTGTGGATTTCAGAAGAAAAACTCTCTCACAGGCAGCAGCCTGGGAAAGGCAGACTCAGAGGGATGGGACAGTTGCAGAGGATTTGTCCCCTGTGGCCAGGCACTGCTGTGCATTGTGGCAAATGAACCAGCCCTTCAAATAAAAACATAAGAGAAAAAAGAGGGAAATAAAAGAGAAAGGGGATAAAAGGTCCCAGTAAATCAATTAATGCAAAAGTCTGCTTCAGTTTGTAGGCAGCACTGTTAATTGCTGTGTGTGTTGCCTGTGATGAATAGGGGCTGGTTACCGTTGCACGACTCGTCCTTCTTTGCATGGCTGGGAACTGGCAGAATGCTTATCTCTACTGAAAGTCTTTAATTATTGTTAAATTAATCAGGGCAGGGTGTCAGCTCTGGGTTCATGCTTAATTACCCCATTTTCTTGCAGCCTCAAAATCCCAACTTTCTCCCTTATCCTCCCACAGCTCCCACAGCCCCTGTGTATGCATCATTTTTAGACTGGTCTAACACTAATGCAGGTCCTGTTTACACAGCAATGAGCCATATAAAGATTTTTGAGGTTCTGCATTTCCACTGCTTCAGGACTTTGCTGCTTGGAAAGCCACAATGTAACACAAAACTTTGGGAAGCAGAACTCCAGACATAGTTAAAACCACAAGACAGTACGTGAATACAGACGTCAGAGATCTGGTTATTGCTGCTACTACCTAACACTGGGTGTGCAACCACTTCCCAGTCCTGATCTCATTCTCTGGGGTGGTAGAGAACCAGGGCCATCACCATTCTAACCATTCATTCACATAAAAATAACTAAAAAAAAAAAAAAAAAAAAAGATTAAAAGTCTTTTGTCTAAAACCAGCATAAGCAAGATGAGAATCTGGTCCAAAATGTTTCTCTTTTTGGTATTTTGAAGAGGTCAAGAGCCATCAGTAGTTGAAGAAAACTTCTGCATCTTTGGAAGAATCCTTCTCAAAGGCTTAAGCCCCTAATTTCTCTCTGTCTCCCCAAAATGCCAAAGGATTAGTGGGTTTGGACTAGGATATTCCATGTGACTTTAACAATGCTAAGCCACAAGTATGTAAAAGAGTGCAGGAAAGGGAAGACTGTGCTCCATGAATAGAGAGGGTAGGACAAGAAGCAATGGGAGCTATTAAGGAGTAATTAAATTGTAGCAGAAGACATCAAGGTTAGGTGTAAGGGGGAAAAAAGCAGTAAGAGTAGGAAAGGACTTTCACAGGGAGACTGGTGGCTCTGCCACCAGGAGTTTTTAAGAAGCAAGGAGACAAAGAGCTCTCAGGAATGATGCAGACATGACCTGAAGACATTGAAGAACTTCCAGACCTACAGTGGAGAATCATGCTGGGCTAAGAGGAGGGTAATTACAGATGAGAAAGACAGCAACAGGGACCTGCTCAAAATAGAACCACAATAACAAATGCAGTACTCAAGGTTTGTCCCTGTAAAAATCTGCAAATCACTCTCAGACACACCTCATTGTGGGTCTAGCCTTTACATAGAACACAAATGTGATTCAGTTTTCCTTGGTTCTTATAATGTAAGCACATGGTTTACAGCAAAGTCTGGAAAACTGGTGCATAAGATTGATCAGTTAATTTATTACTCAAAAAACATGATCGTCCCAGCAGCCTGAATTTGCTGCTTTTCATCACTATGCAGAAAAAATGAGTTACTTCTAAAATGCAACATATAACATAATCACATGGCTCCCACCTTCCTCACAGAACTGAAATGACCCACATGACAAAGAACCAAAGGAAAGGCCTGAAAACCAAAGTTGTGCTCAGCCACCATAAGCAATATCGCACCATTTCCATATTCTTTTTTAGAATAATTTAAAGAAGACTTTGTAGAGAATGATCAGAAAGTTCCTTCATTATTTTTAGGTCACTGACAGGTAAGTAAGTTTAGTGTTTTGAAGAATATATTATCAAGAGATACTCAGCATAAGTGATCTGACGCATGTAATGCTGTGGAGCTACTCACAAATAATTTGGCCATGAATCTGAGAGGAGGAGAACAACCTGAAGTCTCAAATCTCAGGTAGGACCCCTAGTCATTGGTTCCTTCATATTACCCTATGACTTCATTATTTTTGGCTTCTCGCTGATAAATGCACAGCCTTCAACCTAATGAAGTTAGGCGGCATAAGAATATGTTTAGCATAATTACATTTGATAAAGAACCACTTTAGACACAATGTTCTTGTATCACTACATTGATTCTTCCTCACTTCATAAAAATGTAGACAAATTAGCAAGTTTTTATTATCCTAGAAAAAAGGCATTGAGAGTTTTATTGGCACTCCCATATTTGTTTGGCTCAGTTTTACATTCATCAGGGGTGACATCATTTACATATTTTTATTTGCATTAGAATGGCAATTTAGGATCATTGTCCAATCCTAGGAATACGTTTCACATTGCACAGCTCTGATCTCTCCTCTTTGCTGGGAGTAAGGAATCTAACACCAACATGAGTGATGCAATAGTTTATCTTTACATGATCGACCTTTTTTTAGCTTCTGATACCTTATTTTGGAAGGCTGGGGGAAGAGAGATGATGGGAAAGAGAAGGACAAGGCCGAAGGGGGACCACAATGAGTTCACTCTCTGAAAAAAAATGTCTTTGCTTTTTATCCAGACATGTGATGCAGGAAAGTTTATTAGTTAAAATTTGTCTTAAAAAAATGTTTCAGTCAGCTAGATCCTTTTTCCTCTGAAAAGGAGATCTGGAATGATCTTCTTCATATGAAAATGTCGGGGTCCCACCACAGCTGACAGGGAATGCAGCAGGCACTCCTACAGCACTCTGATCTTTTTCTTTTCAAACCCAGAGTCATAAATAGCTTTGTTTTCTTCTCACTCCCCACACTGCTCTAGACCAAGCAGCCCAAACAACTCCTGGCTTTCAATTGCCTCTTTATCTTGCCTTTTTTTTGTTCCAAAGATACTTCTTCTAAAGATGACAGGCCTCCATTGAAACAGCATTACCTATAAAGTAACAGAAGCTCTCTCCAAGATGTTATTGATTACTTTTTACCTTTGTGAAAATTGCCTAACAAAAACTGTGGGTTTCATACTATGAGGAAAGTCTGAAAGGACAGATTCAGTTAAGCCAATTCTAGGCACAGTGCAAACCATATCAGGACAAGAGTCATGAGTTCGCTGGCTCTTATTAGTCTGTTTTTCTTGTCCATTGTATGCACCATAGCATTATTCCTCAAAAATGTTTTTTAAGTATTTTTCTGAATTTGTTTACCCCTGGGGCTAGTATTTTGTACTGGGATTCTAGCTCTGCCAATAGAAGAGTCAGATACCGCATTCACCAATCCTTGGGCTGCTGTGCTTTATTCACAGATGCCTCTTTAGACTGTAGCATTTCTTATGTTATTGTTAAATAAATGGAGGTGGGGAAGATATGAGAAGGAAGAATAAGTTATATGTATTGGCTTCTACAAACGAGAAGGTGAAAGATGGTTAAACTTCTCCCAAATGGATAATTTCTTAATTATCTGTTTAGATTTTCTGTCTGTCTTGCTATTGCCACCACTGCATCTCATTAGGAGTTGTTTAGTTTCAGACAGTCTTACAATTGTTGTTTTTGAAAATTACTATAATTTGTTTGTTACTTGTGTTAAAAAGGCTGAATCATGAGCTTTTTCCAACAAATGTTTAACAAGTATTACAGAACCCAATGAAATTTTAAACTGTAACACTTGGTGGGTTTATTTTTTTAATATTATATGTTCACTTTTTTCATAATCTGGAGGACAACAACCCTACCAAATAGTTACACTAACAATAGAGCTCTTAAGAGTTATGGTTAGCCTAGAGAACTGGATGTAGGACTGCATTACTTTAAGCAGTATCTTATTACAACTTACATGTAACAAATCATAGCCATTACTACCTGAAAGTTATTACTCAAAGGTTAAGCAGGATCTTGCCTGAAACCAGATGAGAGTCTTGCTTGGCCTTCCAGGCCCATGCATCGCATCTCCTAGCTAACAACAGGTTGCACCAGCTATAGCCAGAAGGGAGCCCAAATCCAAAGGAAACTTGTTAATTGTTTTCTTCCATAGGATGAAAATGTGCTTCAGTACCCTTACATATGTAGAGTGGAAAACAAGAGATGTGAAAATGCCCTCTCCTGGCACTTTTCTAAGGTGGAACCTGAAATGGGGACTGGAGGGTCTCCTCTTCCCTATTCGTAACTGGCAGCACTTGTTAGCAGTGTACAGGCCAACACTGTAGATAGCCCTAGCCTCCTCCTTGAGCCCAAGATGGATATGAACAGCCCCACTGTGAGGTGCCTGAAGGGCTAAAAGCCCAGATTAGCATGTCACTTTTCCTGTGAGAGTACCGTTTCCATTTTAGTTTATTAAAAAAAAAAAAAATCCTTAAGGATTTGGCAAAGGTAAAAATTCTTCCCTGTTTTCAGTCTGTTTTGCTTGCGGTCTTGACAACAAGAATCTGGGACTGGCCTTTTTCACTGCATGATGGAAGGTGCGTGCTCTCTGCCAGCTCTATGATAGGATGCTTTCCAGAAACAGCAGCAGCAACTCTGGGAGCAAAAGGCCTTCAGGAAGATGAGTAATGCAGAGAGTGAAGGGAGGGATTTCTGTGGCACAGGGCCCAAACCACAACTCTTTATGAAGATCAATCGAGTTTGGATGTCACCGAGCCTGAATGGAGAATGGGTCCATGTAAGAAAAAAGTTCCAGCTGATCACTCATCACTGTCCCTCAGGAGCTAACTCAGACATCAGGCTGTCCAGTATCTCTGCTGTAGAATTGTGGTGTCAAACCACATCAGCCTGAAAATTGTTTCTCTAAGCTAGCACTGACATTTATAGTTCAGAAGAAAGACTGTAAGCCTGATTCATCCTCATTTTATGCCAGAGCAGTTCCACAGAAGTCAGTGGAACCATACCAGTGTGTACCTGGAATGGGTCTGGCTCAGCAGTCAGGAAGTGCCAGGCTCTCTCCTAGACCCCTTCTAGCTGAAAAGAAGCTCCTACAGGGACTGAGTTTCTGATGTGTGAGGAATAGTGCTTCTAAGAATCTGTGCATGGGATTTTTGGAAGGGAAAGATTTGATTCTGTGGGAAGTGTAAGCCCCATATGAGACTCCACACAAAAATCCTGTGCAGAAATAAATATGACTGTCAGGGCACTGATTTACTTAAGATCGTGGCACTGCTCCACAGCCACTGTGTTTTGCTTGTGTTGTGTTTGGTAGCCTCTTCAAATGGCTTGTTCTGGAAATCATTTCCTGTGCTACTTTTCATGGTAATATTTTGAATTATTAAGCTATGTTATTTGAAATCAGTCCTCTTGTAAGTCTCTATAAGGCTTGACCAGGTGACCTCCAGAGGTTCTTTCCAAACGATAGTTTTCTCTGAATTTAAGATTCTGAGGTTACTCACTCCTGATGCTGTTTATTCTGCCAAGTGTCTGTTTCAAACTAGACTCTAATGAAGCTCTCCCTGCTGCAACCCTCTTACGATAAAGTGCTGACTTGCTAGTTGCTAACAGACCACTAACTGGAGTGCATTACTGCAAGATCATCTCTAAATCCACTCATCTACACCAAATCTGCTTCCAAATCTGCTTTTACCACTTACATTTCTTTTTGTATGTCCCTTGTAATTTCTCACTATTCAGACATTCCTTGTACTTGAGAAGTAACTGAGATTTTCAAGACTGCCCTCATCCTTGTCCCCGGTGCTTCCATGTAGCCTTAACACCTCACAATCACTATTATCTCATGGTAACTGAGGAGGGTCTGATGGAAGCCAGAACACTGAAGTAAACTTAATATATTTTGTTTTTCAATTAAAAATAAATACACTTACACATTGGTATGGCCAGACAGATGGCGATGTCTCATTTTGCTCCATACAGTGTGTATGTCTATACAAACTGCATATATAGAGAGTCTGTGTAAGCAGCATTCTTTCCCAGGAAAAGCAGGTCCAAGCCCCAAACCGACACAGCCTGTTCCTCTCTGGATACACCACTCAAACACAGACAAATTACAAATGTCACCGTGCTACACCATTCATGTTTCTCTTGGCGCTCCCAAAGATGTTTTTTACGTGGTGTGCCAAAAGTGCTTCTGTCAGTCCGCAGCTCCTCACCACCAGCGCAAAGACTGAAGTGATAAAGTGGGCCCAGATTTATTGAGTGAGGATGGCAGGAGCAAGGGGCTAGTACTTGCCCCTGCCCACTAGTACTTGAGGCAGCCTTGCCCACACTTCCCTAGTTACTCAGCTGTCCTCTCACCTCTACCACCCATATTGATTTCAACACTGCATACACCCTGGTGCTTTCCAATTGCCTCTGCCTGGCAGCATTGCTGGCACAAACCAGTTCATCTGAGCTGGTAAACCTGTCAGTCACTATTGAAAAGACATTCCAGGTTTGCAGTATATAAATTAACCTTGACACCTACTGCAGCAGTATGGTGACTTTTCCTGCACATCTAGCTGCACTTGATGGGAGCTAATAACTGCAGGCAGCAAGAGAAGGACACTGCTTTCAGGAAAAATTGTGAGGAAGAGCTTTCAGAGGACATGAAGATGTTCCTTGCAGGGAAGAATTCTGAAATTAGCTGAAAGTCAAATACCCTAAAACACTTACTGCTGTATGCCTTTGATCTTTGATGCTCAGCCCTGTGGCTTGTTGGACATGGCATCTTTACTTCTCCTGCTTGCTTTGCGTAGGAGTTGTGTTTCATGGCACGAGAATGCTAAGGGATATAAGTAGAAGGTAGCATTTGTGTAGCCCTCATCCTGATTAGCTGTGTTTCCACATGTCCTTTAATTCACCCAATTAATCCTACAGAAAATGTGATCTTGATCTTTCACCTCCTTTAAGACACTCAGCAAATGAACTAGTTCCCGTAATGTAGGCCATTACAAATAATCAGCCAGGACCAAACTCTATAGCTTTTGTCTGCAAAACCAAAATACCTCTGTTTTGCGAAATTCAAAGCAGAGCTACAAGCTAGCAATCAGCTTGTAACATATTTCTAGCAAATATTTTATGCAAATTCTGCCATTATTTTTTTTAATTAAATATTCCATCAGATATTTCTCTGCTGTTTCAGACTTTGACTAACTTGACTATCAAATAATATCTACAAAATAAATCTGCCACAAATCACTGCATTATGTTTGAACATATTCAGATATAAAAGCAAGCTTGAAGAAAACAGCCATGTCATGGCTAGAGACTTTGTGTTTGGACTTTGCAACTAAATCTAACCCATGGGAAAAAGATACAGCACCAGGTCAGGATACTCTCCCCTATTTTGCTTTGGTGCACACAGAGCTTAGGGGGAGGATCAGATAACAAACAGGGAAGTATCAAACAAAAGACAGGAAGATTTCTGTGCTTAAGCCATGAGCATATCTCCTGTGCAGAAATAAAACCAAAAAAGGCAGTAAATTCAGCACTCAGCAACCTGGCCATTTTCTGGTACACCTGGAAGAGTGGAGCCCAGAGCTCTCTTCACGATGTGATGTATCATCTGCTACGGAGACAGTCGAAAGCCATCCCAACAGCTATGTGAGATGCCAAGATATGCAACCAGACCACAGGGATCCCCTCGCTGCCTATGGGATGTAGTCACCAGGAGCTGCCGTGCACCTGAGCAAAGGCTTTTGGGCTTGCTGCCTGCAGGCTCTGGAGAACAGCCACAGATGCAGGCTGCCTTCTGCCACAAGATCTGATGCAGCCTGAAGAGTGCTCTCCAAAAGAACAGCAGACCCATGGCCAGGCTCACCTCTGCAGATGCTTGTACCTGCCACATCGGCTACAAATATGCTATGTTTTCTTCGGAACACCCAGAGTTTCATTGGTCTAAGCAAACTAAGAAAACAAACCCAAATCACACACCAACCAAAAATCTCAAGAGCACCTTTCTTCTCCATATTCACACAACAAACTCCATGTTTCACAGTGGCACTAAACAAGATGGTGTCACTAGGACCAAGGCACACAGAGATGAATACCTACATTACGAGAAAGCTGGGATAGGACTTCTTGCACAGGCATAGTTTAAAACTTGAAGAGGGGAGATTTAGATTAGATATTAGGAGGAAATTCTTTACTATGAGGAGTGGTAAGACACTGGAGCAGGTTGCCCAGGGAGGTTGTGGCTCCCTCATCCCTGGAAGTGTTCAGGGTTACTCTGGATGGGGCTTTGAGCAACCTGATCTAGTGGGAGGTGTCCCTGCCTATGCAGAGGGGGCTGGATCTTGATGATCTTTGAGGTCTCTTCCAACCCAAACCATTCTATGATTCTACAATCAGGAGCTACTCGC
The DNA here is from genome assembly GCA_038090715.1 of Florisuga fusca. Lineage (NCBI taxonomy): Eukaryota > Metazoa > Chordata > Aves > Apodiformes > Trochilidae > Florisuga > Florisuga fusca. The sequence continues at coordinate 10,641,792 of JAAWXA010000004.1, read as the reverse complement.
CTCCCTGGCATGGCCTCTGAAACAGACATCCCCCTGCTCCTGCACAGCCTGGCTGCAAACAAGGTCCATTGTGTCTTTCCAGTGACCCATTCTGTTTACTGAAAGCCGACACGGGGTCAGTAGCTTTCCTGTCAGCATCCCAACCCACTTTTTGGCTCTGTGCATCATTCTCCCCTCCTACCCCATCCCCAGCCAACCAGCATTCATTTGGATTTATCGTGCAGTTATGGCCTGGGTCCAGACCCGAGCTGGCAGGATTAGTGGAGGACCAGTATCGTCCTATTCAGCAACACACAACGTACTTGTCATCCTTTTGGGAACCAATGACTCAGATGTAACTTTATTGCAGCCTGGCAGCTGGTGGGACTGGGTGAGATGTACGAAGAGAATAATGCCAGCACCCACTGAAGCCCAGAGACTGGAGCAGAAAACCTGCCTGCAACCTTCAATCAAGCTCTGGCATAATTAAACCAACATTACCATTCAACAATTCTATTCCTGGTGGCAGATTTTCACCTTCTGTAAACCCAGACTTTCTTTGAGTGCTTTGTTTTACCAGATTACTATGTCTGAAAGTCAATGGATTATAAAACAAAAGCAAGTTCTTTTTTCTTTCTTTTGTGCTGCTGCTATTAGCAAAACCACTGAAGCCTACCTTTGGGGCTGTGCATATGGTGGATGCTTGACTGTAGCCTTGCCAGCTCCAGGGAAACAGCAAATCAAAGTAAGCACACTTCTGCAAGACTCCAGACAAATTTTTACAGAAGCTGTCTCTAAAGGGGAAAAAGTAAGAAAAGCCTTCTAATATAGGCAATCTCTCCCTCCTAGGCTGTGGTTTCAGAGCAGATCTGGGCAGGCCCATAGGCACCCCATGCTGTCACATTCTCTCTTCCTTACCTGCTGCCCACTCCCACCCGCTGCAGTACCCTTTCAGTCCTGCTGATACAGCTGGTTCTACAGGCATGCTGAGACCTGGACCAAGGAACTCATCTGGATGGGTGAAGGAGAAAAAAACTATATTATAAGTAACCTTAAGAAGAAAGCAACAGCAGCTTGTTTGCCTCTGTGCAGCAGTGTTTTGTTCAAGGTACCTGTTCCTTCATATAGAGCCACCCCTCACATAAGCACTACAACATCCCTGTAGAGCCCCTCAGAGAGCAAGTCCTTCTGGTACCTTTACATATGCCCCAGCTGGAAGTCCAACTCTGCATCATCTCAGTTACAAAAGACCAAGTCAGTACCAAACTGCAATATATCTGATTTTCTCCATAAATACAGATTTTAGCTCTACCTCAAGGCGGGAGATACACAGAGAACAGGATAAGGGAAAGGGAAATATTTTCAGGACAGTTGCAGCAGAGAAACTATACACATCTCTCTTCTTTTCTCTTCCCAGAATGCAAGATGATGCTGTTACTACATCCCCAGACATATCTACATAAGCGTGCAGCCAACAAAAGCCCCATTAACCCCAAGCAGTGCCCAGTCCCAGTCTAGGCAAGTCCAGCAGCTGATCCCTCTTCTCCTTACACATCACTGTTCACCAATCCCCCAGCTTCAATTTTTGTCTGCTCTTCTGGAGGGAATAGCTCCTGAGGTTGTCTCAGCAGCTGTTCTTTGCTTTCCCAAGCAGCAGCAGAGCTCAATTGACCTAATTCCTGCTTGTTTCCCTGCCACCCACAGAATCTGAAATAGCAGCAGTGAAAACTGCCAAGGCGCTCGTCAGCGGCTGCTCTGCCGCAGCGCGGGGCTGGCTCACGTTCACTCCCTTTTCTGTGGGTCCCACAAGGGTTAGAAACTTTTTAGACTGCAAGTTTCGAAACCTGCAGAAAAGCAACAGACAATTATTGCAGACAGCTCCTTAGGCAGCCTCAAGGACAAGTGGATTTTTTTGTACCCTACGGCACATCCTCAGCACTGTTCTTTATACTGCAAACATCAGACATATCTATTAGTAAAAATCCATGGATAAGTCTCCCAGCTGCTGTCTCACCTCCTTTTCAGATGGAGTTTGGATTTGTAGTCAGGTTTGGACTATTAAACTGATTTTCTTTTCTTCTTTTAATGAAAGCTGGGTCAATCTTGATCATAACTTGAACAAGAACAGGACTTGAATTTGTGCATGAATTCTGCAGTGAAATTAACTGTCACCTGCCAGGCAATCTGAGGGCCTGTTACTGCTTCATCAGGAGCAACCTCCCTTTGCTGCAGTCCACGGTCTCAGCTACATAAAAAATACATATAAAATAAAATATATATAAATATATATATATTATATATATATATAAAAATATATAAAAAATAAAAACCAAACCAACAACAACAACAAAAAAAACCCATATAAAAGTCATTCTTTTCCTCTCATGGGATCACACTGCCACAGCCCAAGCCACGCAACTGCCCCAAAATTTAACAGGCTACAAAGCGAGCGGGAATGGGAACATTTAGGTTAATTAGTGTGTGGAGAGGAAGCCAAAGATATGTTAAAATCTGATATGGCATATGGGATCCGATAGCATGTCATTAGAGGTAGAAAGCAATCCTTTCCAGTGTAGCTTTTCAGCTGCTTATTAAGGCTTTCTTTTCAAGCTTCTAAGTGCATGGGCTGAAATTTTCCATGCCATAATTGCTACTATTTGGATAATTAAAGCTTGGTATAATGCACAGACACAAGGGCATTTCCTAACTTCTGAGCGTGTGCCTCTGCAACCTTCCTCTTTCTTTTTTCTTCCTAGTAGAAGCTGAAGAAGAAGGAAGGCTTAAGTCTGTAACCCTGAACATAAGCAAGGTAGGCATTCAAGATCTCCCAAGCCTGACAGGCCTCAGCCTACATCAGTCAGGGATGTAAACTTTACCAGAACGCATTTTCTGTCCTTGCCTCTGCATGAGGTATCTATGGGTCTTGAGACTCAGGGCAGTCTCAGATTTAAGCAGAAATCCTATAGCAGTCAGACAAGAGACATCACAAAAAGTAACAGTGGCCAAGCACTCTCCAAATAATCCTCCTTCCCATACCTTTGGCAGGGGGAGCAGTTACCAGCTCAAAACTTACCATAATACGAAACATCCTTTTGGATTCAAACTGAATTAAATTACACACTGTGCAACACTTACTAGGCCTGCAAATATTTGCAGGATAGTGAGAGGGCTTTGTTCCAACTAAACCTTGAGTTGTTCAGATTTCAATATTTAATTGAAGCTTCTGTAGATATCTTGCCCACTTCCCTATCCCAGCTCTCATTAACACAATGACCAACAAATGTCATTTGTTCACTTAAAACTTGCCAAAGCTTTAAGTAAGAAATTCTGGCACTGCTTAGACTCTTAAGAAACTTCAGAGCCAAACAGCCTGTGTAAAAACTATGACAATTGTATTATTAGCTTCTAAACAGAAGCAGCATGACACACCAAAAAGGAAATCCGCGGGCTGTCAGAAGCAATGAGAGAAGGTATCGGTGACAAATTAATGGCTATTTAAACGTATTATTTGTTCCAGAGTGTTAAAAATGAGATTTTTAACTATAATGGCAGAAAAGGTAAGTGGTGTGTCAAGTCCCACATGGGCATGCTGTCTCTCCCATTTGCTGCTGCCAGCATTTCAAAGCTGTTGACTGGTTCCATTTAGAGACTCCCATGGGTAAAGAAAGACTTGGGAGAATCAGAAAGAGGTTTTATTTCTTCCCCTTGGTTTAGTTAAGGCAGAGACATTTCACTTTGGCTCTGCTGACAAATACACATGATTAGAGAAATAAAGGTAGAGGAACAGAGATCGACTTAAATTAGCACAGATGGACAACTTGGACACAAATCTAGTTGATGGACATAATTCACTAAGAAACTGAGTTTATAACTAGTTACTTAAGTGTTGGATCACCTAAGCAGTACCATGTGGCTTCTTCATCCTAAACTCAGAATACTGCAGATTTCTGAAGAAGGCAGTGAAAGCAGAAAGTCCTTCACAATCTGACATTTTTACTGTTCTTCCCATCTTGCCCATTTAAATTTTACTATCTCAAAGAAACAGGAGCTCTGATATGAAACAGCCTGGGAAAATTAATTGGGAAAGATAAAAGCTAAGCCACTGGAAAGCAGATATCCCTGTGTTTTCTGCAAGAGGCACTGTCTTAGCTACCATGCCAGCCCTTTTTTTTGGAGTGGGTACATGTCAGCAGGCGTGTGCTAACCACTGCTATCACAGATGGAACGGATCCCAGACACGCTGCCACTGATGATATTTGGGGACTAGAGAATGGTACTGCTAAGTGCAAATACTACTGAAATATTCTCATGGAACTTGCAAAGAAGCAGAGTAAATGTGGCACATGCTGGTACTGCACTGCTCACAGGTAAAGAAGGAACCACTGATTTTTACCTACTTGAAGAGCTTTCTCTTGAATCTACTGTAAATGAACTGATGGAGACTTTTATGTCCAAAGTAAGTAACTGGCTAAACCCAGCCACAAGAGCAGGTTGGCATAGTCAGTGCTTGGCATGGCATGAAATACCCATATTTTGTGTCAGCATTTCTTGAAAAATCTTCCTGCAAGTCCCTGAGCCTTGCAAGTTGGGAGCAGGAGTGCTCATGGAGGTGGGACATACAGAGCTTCAGAGGAGTTGGACTGATTTCAGAACATACTACAGCCTAGGTCCCACTGCAGCTACAGCTTGGGTGCCTGCAAGACCAAGATACTAAGGACATAGACCTGAGATTTCCCTGGTCCTGGCTCCCACGTGCCTGCTGGCTAGGTGAGGACCTGGCATAGAATAAGGCAAGTTTCAGATCCTGCACTGCAGAGGAATTTTTCTCAGGAAGCTGCCTGGTGTTTGTCAGTATTGTGTTGCGAGCGACTCAGTTTCATAAACTCACCTGAACTGAAGTTGGCAATGTCTGATGGGAAAAAAACGGTGCCCAACAGAATATGCCCAAACAACACGTCTGAATATAAAATTACACAGGGCTTTCCCTAAGTCCCCGGTGTCCTGGGGCAGGTTATCTGCAAAGGCTGGGCTACTTCACGTATTTCTCAGTGACCTTTTGAGTCTGAAATCCAATGCCAACTTCAAAGCACCAGTCTTTTAAAGCCACTTCTGCCTAGTACCAAACTTCTCTACTTATGGCACAGGTCCTTTATTTGGTCAAAACCACCAGAACATCACAGTATTGGAACATCCCTGATTATATTGACAGCACCAGCAGTTGAAAGCTTAAAAAAAAAGAAAAAGACCACCATTTGAACTCAAATCAGATGCCAAACAGTAGGAATCCTAGCCTAGCTAGTTACTAATTTCTCTTTTCAGTGAATTATACCTTTGCACAAAGCCGCACAAACCTCTCACATCAAACCTCAGACTCACTAAAAGTCCACACAGAACTTGGGCACTGGGAATAATGGAGCTGATGAAAGGATGCAATGGTCTGAAAGAATAAAAGAAGAGGGCCCAAGGATGAAAGGGGAGAGAAACTCAGGCAGCATGCATAGGCAAGCACTCCAGCAAGAAATCACACTGTGGAAGCTAGAAGGGGAGTTTAAATTAGAGGAGGTACTGTTATTCTTCAGGTTTGTAATCAAAAGCCTGTGGTTCCAATTAGGAAAGCAAAGATGCCTGGCCAACACGCTATTACCAGTTTTTTGGCAGGCAAAGCCATTTACAGCAACCAGGCTGCCTCTCAAGTATTTGTTTTTACATTCAAGCCTTCCCAGACTCTTATAGTTCTTGGAACAGACTCCAGCCACACTTGTAGAGGGCAAAGTCCATATCAGATGGATCATCAAGCAGAACAAAGTGTTATTACTTTCTCAAAGCTGCTATTCAGTCACACCCCTTACATTATTTCTATGAAAATGAGGGAGTGATTTCAATTATTATGTATGAAAAGAAAAGACTGAAAAAAGGTGATGAGTTGTTGGGGTTTTTTTAATGTCCAAGGCTGAAGTTAGTAGTAAAGCTGCCCATAATGATGAAAAGCACCTTCCTTTTGCTTGTGGTCTTCCACCTGCCAACCTTTGGAACATGTCTGGGAGCAATTTGGTGCTGTGCAGGTTGTTGGGTGCTAGAGGTGTTTGGTTATACTGGAGCAGAAACAGAGAAAGGGCGGATATTCACAAAGACCAGCACATGCCCTGGACGAACTGGAGATCGTAAATTCAGGCTCCTGGCTCTTCGTCCACCACCAAAAGGAAGACCTTTTAGGTCTGCCCCACTTTCCATCTCGCTGTGTTTTGATCTTCAGTGACATGTCTTTTGAGCGATTGGTGGACAAGCTCCCTTTTGGGTTTTACTCTTCCACAAAGTCTCAGCCCAATGCAAAACTGCTTGTCCTCAGCAGAAAATGTCCTCCACTTTTTCTTCCATGCTTATTTAAAGCTCCACTTCATTATATTTAGTGGTATTCTGACTTTAATAAATAATAATTGCACACTTCTTGGAGGCTCTATGCATCTTAACACATAATTAATCAAACAACCAAACCCCATGGGCCTTCAAATCATCATTAGAAAGAAAATCTTCCAACCACCTTGGGGAAGAAAAAAAAATAAGATCCTTTCTCTCCCTTAATTGGTCTGGGAGGTACAGGCACAGCTCTCTCCAACAGATGTCTTTTGCACTATACTCATAGATCTAGGCTCAGACCAAACCAGGGAAATAGATTCCAGAGATGCACAGACCCCACAGTGGCATGTTCAGCCATACCCATCTCTCTCTGCATCACAGTCTGTCAGGTTGAAAACAAGAGAAAAAAAAAAAAAAAAAAAAAAAAAAAAAAAAAAAAAAAAAAAAAAAGGAGCATCTTTTCTCCTCAAGTCGAGAGTAAGAATAAAGAGGGAAAGGGATAAAACACTACACATGGACATGTACAACATCACAAAGCTGCTGTTAAGTGAAGCACTCTTCTCTTCTCCTCAAGGTGGACGTGTAAGGTTTAAGAGATCCTTCAACTCTTTTTCTACCCAACACCTCCTTCGATCTGGAAAATTAAACTGAATCTAATTTCCTCTACAGTAGTCAGTTCTGACTGCAGCTGGAGAGTCAGCATGTATCCAGACAGCAGAAGGTTCCTCCTGGTCTACACAAGATTATTTATCACAGCCAAACCTAAATGAGCACCAGGGCTTTCTCTTGCCTCAGCAGAGCTCCAGGATTAGCTCTTTCCCCATGTACTATGGTAGGTCCTGACTCAGGGAGAACCTGGAGAACTTGAACCTCTTTGCCAGCCCCAAGAGAAAAGTACAACCACCTGGGAGCAGCAGCGCTAATATCTCCAGTGGCTGGGGAGCACGTGGCCAGGCCTCCCATGTTCCATTGCTCCATGTTCCTCCCCTGGGCCCAGACACAGCCATTGGCAGGTCCCCATAACACAGACATGGTGCAAAGATCTGCAGTCCCTGGTTTTCCCACCGAGTGACTCTGTAGCCCCCTCCCTTAGCTCACTCCATTCACCTGTGGTCCTTGCCAGTGGCACGGCCCCATCACGGGGGTAACCTCTGCAGGCACCAAGCAAGTAAGAGCAAATAACTTAACAGACAGCTCCTTTCTTCTGTGTTATTTAAATTCGCCTTCAGTTTTCACTTCTGCTATGCAATGAAGTGAGGTGTAATATGTAATGGATTACCAGCAGGGCAAAAGAAGCAAATAGCTAACTTACTTGTTCTAGAAATACAGAATCTAAAAAGCACGGCCTACTCTATTGTGCCCATGTATTCAATCCTTCTGACTAGCATACAGTGTCCAAGAAAAATTTCCTGCTCCAAGAGTCTGCAGCCTGGGACTGAAGCCCAAAGACTCCCAAGAAGCTCCAGCAGCCCATAACCAGCTGTGTGTCCCGAGGGAATGGCTAACCTGGCAGTGGCTGCCCTTACACTAAATCCTTATTGCTTTAACAAGGTTGCCTGGAAGTGGCCTGAGCAGAAGAAAAGGGAATGCAGCTCTGATCAAGTGACTCAGAAAGAGGGAGGGAGGTCTTAAGATACTCTTTGGAAAGGATTTCAAAGCTGAGCATATTGTTCCAGGAAATGTTTACAGACTGAAAAAAGAGGAAGTTTTGACTTTCATTGGCTTGCTCTGTTGCGACACGGTATGTTTACCAAAAATCCATAAAGAGAGGGAAAAGAAAAGCTTCCTTCTGAAGAAGAGCTGGGCAAGGAGGCAAAAAGAGTGCAGCTCTGCCAGTGGGAACTCTGCTTTAAAGAACTAGCCAAAAGGAGAAAATGAACTCCCTCCTGGCTCTGCAAGGCATGCTTGTACCTCAGACCCACAAATGTTTCAAAGAAGAACAAAACCCAGAGTAAATCAGAAAAGGTTCAAGCAGAGTATACTCTCACTGCAGGTTTTAGGGTCATACCTGCCACATACTACTCACTTTACAGACAACAAGGGTGACAGTGTTCCTCCCAGGAGATGTTAGTGTTTTCTGGGAGATGGAACAGTCAGAAGGAGACTATATTTAGATTTATGGTGGTGTTTCTCTTTTTGTTTGTTCTTACAAATTGAAATCATTGCCAACAACCAACAGACAAAGCAGGACTTTATGGATGCCCCTGTGGAAGTGTTCAAGAAAATCATGCACCATTTTATATCAGTCGCTCTGATTTATTTTTTTTTTACAGCTAAGACTCCTTTCAGAAGATGGGCAGCAACCTGTGACTTTCTGTTTAGTCCTTCAGTTGCTGCATTTTGTGCTGAGCCAGTATCATTTCATTCCCCTAATCTACTTGGGATGCCTCTTCCTGTCCCCTACCAGGAGGCTGCACAATCCTCCTTTTGCTGCCACCAGGTTTTTGGCAGCAGCATCGCTCCAGAGGCAGAGCTCATGCTCCTCCCTGGCCTCACAGAGATGCCAAGTACCAGGGATGTGAAAGAACCAGACTTGACCAGCTCCTCATCCTGACCAAGCTCTTACCTCTCCAGAAAAGTGTTGTCCTCCCACCTGAAAGAGATGCAAGATCAGAGGCATGTGGAGGACCCATCAGAAAGTAAGGGTTGAGACATGGTGGGTGGGTGTCCCCCTCAAACGGCACTGTCCCCTCCTGCTCTGAAGCCTCAGAGCATCTCCTCTTTTTGTCCCCACCCTATAAGCCTAGCTCCAAAGAAGGACAGCAGCACTTTTAGACAGGTCCCAGAGGAAGGAGAGCAATGGAAATAAAGACTGATCATGGGCCATGACAGGAGAGATCGGACCAATACCCACCCATTAAAGGTGAAATGATGATCATCTAGAATGACAAAAAGACAATGAACCTGATCCAGGAGTGAAAGAAAATTTGGGAAGAAAGTGAGCATTTCACTCGTGGAGATGTGTGCCAGAAGACAACAGCAAATACAAAAGTCATTTTTTTAATCCTTAGCTCTTTTTGCAAACCATATATATTAATTTTCTTGCACTACAGGAAACCTAATGGGAGGGGGACATACTTTGTTCTGCAAATTATTTTTTTAAGAAACAGAAGTCTCTCAGATGTCAACACGTCTCTAACCTGTGGACCCCTAAGTGGACTAGCCTTTGCTTTGGAAATGAAGAGTCCCTGCAGTTCAGTGACTTAGACATTTTGAAATCCTAACCTATTTGACAAGATATTAGTCAAAAAGCAGTGCCAGAATGTGCGAATTAATAGGACCCATATGTAACTTCTTAATAGTAACCACTCACTTAATCCTGTGTAGCTAATGGTATAACAAAAGAATTAGCCAGTGACATCCACTTAGGAAATATGATCCAATCGATACTGTGATTTCTTTTTAACTGCTGAACTCGTTTTGACACATATAAAAATGTGGTTTCAATCAGACCAAATTGCACCACAAAAGGAAAAAAGCTTGTAAAGAAGGCCAGACCTGTGGGCTTTAAACAATGTGGTAAAGTGAAGAATATTCACAACAGGATTGAGACTGGGAGCATGGGGGGAGGAAGTTACTGGTCCCTCAGTCATTATTACCAGCCATGAGATCACACAGACCTTTCATCTTATATTATCAGTCTCCCTTAGCACTGGACATACAGTAAAACATGCAGTGCTGGGCAGAGCTGTAACAGGAGGAACAGTCAAATCTCCCTTGCTTTTCTCCTCCTGAGTGCTCTCATTTACATTAACTCCTCAGCAAACAGTAATAGCTAATAGAGCAAGACTGTTACAGTCCTGGTTCAGTGACACTGGCTAACTGGGAACACTAAAAAGATACGCAGAAACACAGACCAAAATTATATAACAACTGACCCTTTAGTGTTAGTGGAAAGAAAAAAAATACCCCCCTGACTAAAATATCCCCCCTCCCCCTGCCACCAGGGCCACTGCAGTACTGCAGTATAAGTTTTTCATGAAGAAACCCCACTGACCACAGCTGATCTGATTTTCTGTATGTCCAAATGGGAATTGAATGAAGCTTCCTTCCAGCAATGGTCTCAATCCAAGCTCTCGACCCACCAAGCACTTTAATTGTCTTGGCTCGGGCAAGACATGTCCCCTAAACATTGTCCCACCTGCAGTTTTAAGATGGTGCTTCATTAAACTGAATTATCTTTGTGCAAAATGTATAGATTAGCTCCTAGGCTAGCTCATATTCAGAAGTACACCCAAGCACCAGCAAAGCCAATCATGTTTGATCCCACGCAGGGACCAACAGCAAAGCTAAGTGCGCCTTCACACACCAACTGAGAGTAAGGCACCTCCTGTGCATGGAGAAGTCAACGAGGCAAAACAGGGCCAGAAAGATGACACACACACAAAGCAGTATGTGGTGGATGTGGATATGTCTGTCCAGCTTTATATTTGCATGCCTACCCTCTGGCTGTGCTTGCAGATGACAGAGAATACGGCTATGAGCTCTGCACAAGTACGAAGCGTTTAAAAAACATACAAACTGTGGCAGTCCATGGGAAACGGGGCCACTTCAGTTTTAGAGCTGAGTGTATTGTAAAGACCTCAAGATGAAGGCTGCCACATTTCCTCCAACAGGTTAGCACTTGTTTTACAGCTTCTGTTTCCCCTGGACCTGCCCTGACGGGTACCGAGCTGACACCTGAAGCCTTTAAGGGAAGCCATCTCTGAGCTGTCCTCAGGGTGCAGTTGCACTGCAGTCACTGCCCTGTCACACATATCCCTCAGCAAGATTTATAATAGCCAGGTTTTCATCCTTGTAGTAGCCTGGTGGTAGCACCAGGGTGCTTGTGTGAGGCTGCCTCCTGTGGTATTTGGCCAAACCTTTCAGGTTGTTTTGCAGCCTGCAAGACTGGGGTTGTGGCAGGCAGAGAGCTATCAATAATGATAGGGGTAAAGACTTGGTTGTATCATGGTATAATCTCAGCAGGCCCTGCAGACTACAGGTGGCGTGGTCCTCCCCCTCCTCCTCCATTCATTTTAGAAGGTAAAGCATTGAGCACTCAGCCTACCAAACATTAACTTTCCCAAACCAGCTCAGGATCCAAAAGAGTTTTGTCAAAAAAACAACAAACTGCTGCTTTTAAAAAGCTTTGAGTTTCTTGGGTATTTCCTTTCAAAGGTCACACAGAGCAGGTTTTAAGATTCAAAAAGCTGTTTTCTCTTTGGAATACTGCCTACTAGCTTCACAGCTGAGGGAGGATGGATAGACATGAGTGGGCTTCTTTGATTTGCTTTCCAAAATAACTATTCGTTCCCACATTATCTAAGTCAAATATTAACAGTAATGCCTTACTCTTGGAGCCTGTATAAACATGAAAGGTAAATGTGCAGATTTAGAAGAGTCAGCTTTTAGAAAAAGACAAGTAAGATGATGACAGATTTCTCTCAGAGAGGTCTTCGACTCTTTGTGCAAAAGAAGTTCTAGGTCATCCAATTCTGCACTATCTAGGAGCAAAGAACCATTTCTTCATTGTTTTCATATGTTCCTAAAGTTATATGCCCCTCCTTATTCATATGTCTCTCATTTGCCATGTCAAAAAGGCAAGCTGTCCTGAGAAGGAGGAAATCTTACCAGTTAGGATAGCAAAGCTTCCACCAGAGAGAGGGTGTTCACAGACATCAGCACAGTCCAAATCCCTTTCTCCAGAAAAAAAAAAAAGAGGCAAAAGAATTAATGTTTCAAGAAGTGGTTTTTGTCCTAGCAGTCAAATGTTTCCTCTGTGTTCATGAACTGCCTAGGACAAAGCTGAGAAATACCAACAGCCCACATGGGAGGGAAGGATTGGGCTGAGACAGATCTCTTCTGCAAGTACAACCTCATACAAGGAGAAGAGAGGAAAAAGGTTCTGCAGCCTGATCTGATGTGCCACAACGGCCGCTGACACTGAGCACACTGCACCAACTCCGCTTCACAGAGCTAAGCCAACATACTAATAATGACAGAGAAAAAATTCCAGTCATATGTTTGCCAAAGCTCTTATAAGTAGTAGGAGCCATTCCAAAAAAGGTTATTCCACAACTACTTCAGCCTCGGAGCAGACTCATAATCTGGTGAACTGCAACACTGAAAGGACAATCCCTCTGTTTGTGAACATGGAGTTACTTCCTCTGAAGTGGCCCATTAGTGAACCAATACTGATATTAACCCTGTAACAGCGACACAGCAGCAAAAGTAGAGCAGAAGTATTAAACACTATGCACAAAGGAGTACAAAAAGGTGAAGAGCTGATGGATTTATTCATATTTAATTTGGGTGAACTATGTAAATTTCAAGTGTGCTCCTCCTCAGCTGCATCTCATCCCTTCTAACCTTACTCATTACAGAAATCCAAATATAGTATATTGAGTTTATAACTTGCATTTACTATTCACTGCGTTAAGATCCTATGTGTTAGCAGAAACTCACACATGGTTTTATTTGTCAATTTATATTTTTCAGTCATAGAACAGTGTCCAGAAGAGACATCTCCACTTTTGTACTGTAGGACACAAACGATGTTGGTGGACATCTCCCCCTCTGGCTCAAAAGACTGCAATGTATCACAAACAAATCCTGCAATAATTTCCTTGAGAACAGACAAGGTATACCAACTTTGTACACATTTAAATGCTTGTTGACATAACTCTTAGTCCTGGAAGGCCTTGGCTACATTTGCTTATGGGAAAGGCTCTCTCCCATTGCCTTCAGCCACTTGTCACCCCCTACTGCATTTACCAAACACTATTCCTCTTCCCTACTACATCCTGAAAGGTAAGCAGCTTCCTCAATTGCTTCAGGGAAAAATCAGCTGGGTTAGTATAAATAACTTGGCAGTTCAAGCTGAGCCAGTCCTCTGGGTTTCAGTTCCTCTAAGACTTGTTCTAGCCCAAGTTTCCGTAATGGTTTGACTACTTCAGGTAGGGGTATGATGTTATATCTGTAAAATTAAAGTGGTAGCACAGATGTAGTTACAGTGATATAAAATATTTCATGATACAGTAATTAATTTCTCCTTTGTGTTGTGAGTACCTGCAGGAGTCAAAACACATTTGCATTAGTACTAGAACATCCATACCAAAGATGTATGGATGGCAAAGACATTGTCCCATTTGAAGTAGTCTGCTTTCAAACAAACACTGAAATCATTTGTGAAAAAAAAAACTATACAAAACACAACCAAAAAAAGCCTCCCACCCTGCAAGCCTTCTTCTCCAGATGTGCTCTGCCTCAGCCCTTTGTACTGGCTCCCCCTCTGTATTGCAGTCCCTGTATAACTCAGCAGCATCTTACAATGCGCTCCTATGCACTGCTGCTGCCGTCACACCGCTGGCAAGGCAAAGGTGGTGATGAGCACAGGCCAGGAAGATCCCTCACTTTAATAGCCTCCACCCCCTCCTCCAAAGCAGCAGCAGGACCATGCCCCCAGTGGGTTCTCTTCAACGCAGACTGCTTTTTCCCTTTTCCTCCCTTCCCCCTTTCATCCTTTTCCCTGAGCCCAGCAGCCACACTTTCCACCACCCAGCACAAACAGGGGTAGAATAAGGATGAAGGAGCAGATAGCAGGGCAACTTTTCTCCTAGGCTCTCAGTATCACTTTCATGGGCAATTTGTTTGGGAACACACGTGAGGAGCACGTGCTGTTTGGACCAAATGGAAATGGGTTGCTGTAAGTAGGATGTGTGCACATTCAATAAAACAAGAGCAAACCCCACAGTCAAGAGCAGTGCCAGAGACAGTTGCTTACAAGCAGGCACGAGAGCAGCTTGGAAGGATGTGTTTTAACAGGGTGAGAAGATACTAATGTGCTATTTCAATCCTGGCATTCCAATCACAGCTGCCAGAAAGGAGGTGCCAGATGGGACTGTGGGGAACACATACAAATTACAAACTTTTCTGCCAATTATCAAGAGAAGGCCACCCATCCATTTCATTGGAGGCTTTGCAGCCAACACTAGTGACTCAAAAAGTAAGGTTATGCAACCTAAGCCATCCAATCTGGCTTTTAAATTTTATAGTTTTTAATTTAAATTCTCTTGATTAATCCTTCCATCTTCCTTTCCTGCTGTGCTGGAAACTATAATATATCATGAGCAGAAAAGAGAATTGAGGGGGAGAGCAGGAAGACCAACAAAACTATAAGAGTGATTAGGCCAGCCAGAGTAGGCAACAACAAAAACAATATAAAATGTCAGCAGTAAAAGTAGAGGCCAGAGGGATTGGTGTGGCAGAGAACCTGCAGTGGAATATAAGGGTTTTCAGCAAAAGATAATATTTTTAAAAAGTAAATCAATTCAAAGCACTGTCATAAAACACTCCATACAGAGAACAACACAACACTCTAAACATGGGTGGAGAATAACATCTTTCTCAAGCTATAGTTACCCCCTAAGCTTTTCCACAAAAGACAGAAAGGGAAGCTGAAGTGAACTGGATAAACACTGGCAGTGAGCCAATGGAGTCACCCACCCTGCCTTCTAGCTATTTGCAAGAAAACAAACACCCAGCAGAATTAAGCAGATTTTTATCAGAAACTATTTTTTCAATGCATCTGCTAAATAAATAAATAAATAAATAAGATTACATATTTTTTTTTAGTGGTAGAGCACCCTCCAAAAATATCCAATAACCCCATTCAGTAATTTTATTAATTGTATATTGAGTTTTTCTGAGAGCCAAAGCTCCTGGAGTCAGGCAATTGAGAGGAACCTAAGATTATCATTTTAGTGAGAGTAATGAAAAAAAAAAAAGAATTAAAAATTATTCAGAGATAAGAAAAAAAAAGTATAGAAGATGTTAAAATAAACCAAATCCATTACTGTTTAAGAACCGTTTTTTACAAATAAACATCAGTATTTAAGACTAGAGTTTGACTATTTTGATGTTGCAACTCACTTCAAACAAATTAATAAGATCAAACACAATGACATCTTGCTAGCTTCACATCTCAGAGAAACTTATTCCCATCTTCAGTTTCAGTATTGGGATACTCTGAATTAAAGGGAAACAGGAAGAGCCAAAGCTCTATCTACCACCCCTCATTACAGACTCTTGCAAGAGGAACTACTCAGAAACAAGTGTTTTTTTCTGTGAATAGTCCAAATGAAAAATATGAGATATCTAAAAAAAATTACCTGACAGTACAAAATGAAAGGATTGCTTAGGTACAGTTGATCCACATCAGGGCAAGGAGGTGGACGGTATGATCGTTTGAGATCCCCTCCAGCCTGAGCTGGCTATGACTGCATGAAGTTTATTAAAAACAACTTACATTTTAGAAACTCTGTGTTTTACTCAGCCGTATAATACGAAATGACCTCTGGAAACAAGTTAGCGTGTGATTTTCTAGTTTCTGTCTTTAAACTGTAGCAACAATACGTACTCACTGGTCTCTTTCCTCTAGCAAGGTGAAAGACCTACGGAGTATTCCTTTTAATGAAAACAAAAGCTTAAAATTACTATTCTCTCTTTCCCTCATCTTTCATCTAATTTTCCAACCAGTTGTGAACATCTTACTTGCTCTCCCCTCAGATGCTTTTCATCCTCACAGCAGTGAGGATACTATGAAGGAAATCTTCCCCTTAGTTTAATTTCCACCTCTCTGTTACACTGTGATAGAGTATGTCCCACTTGCTCACATAGCTGACCTTCTCCCTACCTCACACCTGGGGACTGAGGAGGCCTCTACCTAGATCTTGGAGTAAAATACAAGCAGATCATCCAGGCAGTGGTAAATGAGATTTCAGAAAGGGAATATGCCACAAACTCATCCCCCTCCCAAGGGAAATGCCACAACACTCAAGCCCAGGCAGTATCTGCTATTATGATTCAGTCTAGTACGTGAGAGCATTTGCCAAAAATAGCATGAATTGATGGCACAATGCAGCAAAACCCCACAAAGTTGGCCAAATCTCCTCTACAGAATTATCCCTCCTCCCCAAAACCTGACAAATAAATCAATCTGAAAACTCCTCTCACTCATAAGATCAGCCCAGCTCTGCAGCATCACACAGACTATCTTTCTCTTCCACTGAGAAAGCAATGGAGAGCCCAGTGAATACTCCATCATGACACTGTGTTATAGCCAAGCTTTCTTCCCAGATGTGCCACCTTTCTTTTAAACACGTTTGTGATTAGCAGTAAGGGAGAGGATGCTCCTGGACTGTGTGTCAGACGCAGTTCTGCTGTCTCAGGTGAAGTTCTGGGACATGTAGTTACAATGGTCAATGAGACTGCCATCAAAATGTGGGTGGCATAAAGGGCCAAGGGATCAAAAATAACAGAGTTCTGGAGAACTATAACTGTTTAACATAAATCAGAAGAGAAGATGAGGAGCAAAAAGGTGGAGATGTTGTGTTCCCCACCAGAGATTCAAAATGCCAAATGACAGCACCTCCACAAGCTCATGATAAGTCTTAGTCTGGAAGAAAATTGTTTTAGAGAGAGCATTTAGAGGTTACAAAAATATGGTGTGATGCATGAGGAATTATAAAAGCAGGACATCTCCCAGGCATCCATGCTACCTCTCAACCAGCCCGAATAATTTCCCACCATTCAACAGCAATGCATTGCCACCAAAAAAACTGCTTTGAATACAGTTATCTTTATTGTAGGGCTTCTGAATAGCTAGGCTCAGAGAGGAAAAAGATAAGAGATTTAAACAAATTAAGAGTGCGGAAACTATTAAAGACTTCTGCATTCTGTTGTAATGGGCTCATCTGATACCTGTGAGGGAGTTGCTGCTCTTTGGAGGACAGTACCTTTCAGGCAAACCTCCTCTTCAGAAATACTGAAACAACAGGCCTGAGACAGCTCTATTATGTCAGAGGCACCACATGGGCCAGATAAGCCTTAACATCTTCAAAGAAATCGTATTCTTAGGTTGCTGAAGCATGTGCTAAAAGTTTTCTGAACAGACTATGCCTTTTTTTGGCTCTCACAACTTTCAGAGAGCCCCAAGGAAGGTCTTCTGCCTTTCTTTTAAATCTTTGTACCTTTCTGATTAAAATACATACCCAACCTAAGAAAGCAACTAAAAAAAAGCTTTCCTAATTTATGTCATCTGCTAGATAACTAGGCATTCCAGGTTATCAAGTATTAATAACAACCTTGGAGAAAATGCAGAGCTGGCCTAATTAACCTTAGAGAATGGAAATATGTGTGGGGGAAATTATTACTTCAGTGAAATAACGGGAGCTTAAATTTAACTTCAAGTGGTTTTCCCTGAAGCATTTCACCTCAACATCCTTCCTTCACTGGCCAGGCACAGCACTGCCAAAGGTCACTGCACTACCTGCTGAACTGTTTCAGCTTTTTTTTTTTTTTTTTTTTTTGCAGGCACTATCTCTTGCAGTGAGACTGGTGAGGACAGCGGATGGAGGAAGGTGTTGCCAGGCTACTAAGGAACTTCGTGGACAGTGCAGTCAGCGTGCAGTCACACAGGAAGGAGAAATGCATCTTCGTGGCCTGTTTTGCTGTTCTCCCACATCCCTAAGTCTAGCTTATTAACAATCCCTCTGTGTGCTGTCTTCATGAAAAACTTCAAGCAGGTTTTCATGTCATTCTCATGCACAATAGCAAAATGCTATAAGTTGCACAACATGGGAAATCCAGAACAAGCCTCCTCTCTTCTTTATCCTTTCCAGCAGCTTTGCTGTCTGCAAACTGAGGAGGGAGGGAAGGAAAGTGGGAGGATTGCTCCCCACCCATCTTGTTTTGCCCTAGGCCTCCTATAAGCTACCAACAAATATCAGATTGCTGGCTCAGCTGGAGCATTCACTAAACAAGAGATAAGGATTACTTACATAGGAACTGTAAACCCATCATTAAAATGCCTGTAATTGCAAGAGAAAACAGCTGTCCAAAATGTGGAGGTCTTGGCTGAGTTTTGCCCAGAGCCACAGGGCTTTTGCTTTTCACCTCTCCTTGTTCTTATTAAAAGAAAAAAATCCACGTTTCTCTCAGTTAGTCAGGGCGATTTCATCTGGTAGACTATGTCTCCAAGTAAGAGAACAGGTATCTGCCAATTAAATGCAGAAAGACAAGTACAAAACCCTAGATTGTGAAAGGCTTTAAAAGATGATGTCTCTGGTACAAGCCTTGCCTCCTTACCTACTTCTGCAGATAGTGCAAAGTGCTTCATCTCTCTCCCTTAGCTCTCTAGTTTGGTTTATCTACAGTGTACCAGACACACACACAGTTAAAAGCAGCTTTTCATTAGAAGCAGGGCTTTTGCCAGAATATTCAAATACAAGAGGGAATGTAAGCTATCTTTTCCCCAAAATTGCCTCATTGCTCTATCCCTCACTCCATACTCTGCTTCCTTTGCACCCAACAGTGACCTAAACTGTTCAGCTGTAAGATCTGGACAAGTATTTGTAACAACTTAGAAAAATCCAAGTCAGGCAACAGCTCCTATGCTTTGGTATGTCAGAAGTGCTTGATCTCAGCAGCACACCAGCCCACCTAGGAATAACAAGGAGTCATTTTTCATATACCTTCACAGAAAGGAGGATAAATGGAGGTTCACACCTGATAAAGCAGACCTCTCAGCCTGTGACTGAGTCATGACAGCTTCTTCAACCATGATAACATGGTATTAAGGAATTCTATTTTTATACCTCTGTCTCTTTCCTCTACAGTTTCATTTTACATTGCAAGCTCGGAGTTATTATTTTTTCCTTCTTTAGCCATTTTAAAAACTACGGATCATTTGTACCTCATGAAATCCCCAGTTACGGGTACAGTTTGTCCTGATCAACGTTGACCTTAAAGTTGTTTTGCAGAAACTAAGTAAAGGAAAGACTCTAGAACAGAGAGGGCTAATTAAAGAGGACAGAGAACCCAAAGGCTGCAAAGACAGCCACTGGACAGATGAAAAATAAATCTCCAGGTTTACATATATGGATGGAAGCTTGCAATAAACAGCTGGTCTGTGTCTGACTTAGATAAGGGGCTAACAGACCACCAGTGCTATTAGCGAGTCAAGTTTAACCTCCACTCATTTGAAGAAAAGACAACATCATTCCTGGCCAACAGTTCATTCCTTATGCTCTTCAGAGAAAGAACAGGCTGAAGAGCTGCTGTGCAGGTGAGCAAGGAGCGGAAGGCCATCAAGAAACACCCAGCATCCTCATACTGTATTGTATTGTATGCATCCATCATATGACAAGATGAAAAAGCAACTTCCTGTGCTTGTGAGCAAAAATAGGCATTTGAGTTCAGTTATTACAGCTGTAGTGTTCTCCCTCTCTCAGCTCTATGCCTTTTTTTTTCCATACCACCCATGACACTTCGAACATTTTCCAGATTCCTTTTTGTCTAATACCCTAAGTCTCTGTAGACCGTGTTTGAGCCTTGAAGCTTGCCTACATCAGCCAGATTTGGCATAGTGTCTTTGCACCACTTCATGGCCAAATTGTTGTCCTGGTGCTGGTACACTACCTGATACATGGCTGTGTTTCCTCCAGTGTTTGTAAAGCCCTACAGGCCTTTATGCATTGTTGTGTGCAACAGGAATCTGAGAACGACTCCCAGCATTATGTGACATCTTATACCACACGCTCTCTAGATTTCATTACAAAGAGCCCTAATCCTCACACAGCCATGCCTACATCTGTCTGCTGCTACAGCTATGACACCAGCATGGTGATGAAGCAGCTGTGAGGGGGAATCCAAAAAAATATAGCAAGCTTCTTTTTGTTCAACATGCATTTTGTCTCCCTCACACTTACATTACTTGCAGTAAAGCAAATAATTCACGGTCTCAAATATATATATGTTAATTTTGCTGTTAATGTTATTATTAATGTTTAATTAGTCTTTGCTCTGAAGATGAAAAACAGTGAAGCACATAAGTTAGGCTCCTGCAATTACTGTGATTGCACTCACAAAACCAGCTAATTGCACTTGCAAATTACAACTTAGCTATTTGCACATGTACTTCCGCAGTCTGCCGGCACCACCATGATAAATGTTGTAGAGAGCCTGGAAAAAAAACTTAGGGTGAATTATCGTAATTCTGTGGGCTGTTATTGGGTCCTCATCCCACTTCCTACACATGAGGATTTTCTGATTCTGTTTTTGTGGCACAAGGGTTTTCAGATGATCACATCCGACGACACATGCAAGACCTGGATCTGTGGGCCCTGAGAGGTGCCACTGCCACATCCATCAGCCAGCATCAGCAGAGAGAGGTCTCCAGGTGAGGCAGTGATCACAGGACTTCTCTGTGTGCTGTAAGCTCCAAGAAGCATTGCGTTGCTGCTTTCTGGTGTGAAATCCACCTGGTGTGGTTCACCCCCTATGTGGTTCACCCACAAAAGGGTGCTGGCCCTCACTCTCTGGCTTTCAATGTGCAACTGTTCCCTAGCATTGTGGCAGCCCAAAACCTAGCTGTGGGCTGAACGAGTTCAGTGAAGCACAAAAAAAGCTCTTGGATACATCCTCTGCAGGACTTCAGTACTTGGGCTAAAAGACTGCTGCAAAATGGTCTTTTCGATGCACCCACTCACACTTTTCAATCCAACATGGAATGCTCAGACACTCCACCATATCCTTTTAGGAACGTGGCGACACTGAGTTACCTTTAGCCCTTAATCCTTCCGATCACACCACACCCTCAGAAGGGACCAGACTGTGCACAGGTGGCATGTCTCATTGCACAGAGCTTCCTAACACCTCTACCTGGCTACACTCAAACCCTTCACACTGTCACTGAATGGAGAATGCAATGCAGAAAGGACTTCAGTAGCCTTCCTGAAGCAGTGCTGGAGAGAGTCTGCAGTAACCCTGTGGCACAATTCATACATATTTGACCACCTATTTGACAGGCTGTTAAATTTTCCTTATGATTCCTTATGAAATGCACATGACCAGGACATATCTGAAGGTAGCAGGAACACAAGGGTTGATAAAGACACTTTTTCCTGATGAGCAAATTTCAATATGTCTACTTTGCAGCACTTGTGTTCTCTAACAGCAGCAGGGCCTTTGAATCCTTTCCCCTCCCCCTCACAAAATTAAACATTTGCTTGTTTTTCTAATCTCGCTATAGACAGCCTCCACAGGTCATGCACAGAAATGAGGACACAATATTAAAATCAATCTGCCCCGCACACTCATTTAAATGAAGGGAAGAGCCACAGAGCAAAACTGCAGGACTGGAATAAAAACCAATAAAGTGCCCCTTCTCTAATTTCTCTGAAGGTCTTTCTAGAGTTTTATTCCCAACAGTGCTCCTCAGATGCCTCGGTTTGCCTGCAGAAACACTTGATATTTCTGTAGTGCAAATCAAAGGGAATTAAACATTAAAGCACTGTGATAGCATAGCAGGTCTGCTATAGGAGTGAAACTGGTTAACATGGCAGTGAAGTTTATGAAGCGGCAGACTGGACTTTCCCCCTCCTTTCCTCCTCCTTCCTCAGATCTATTTACTTATTTACTAGTTCATTCATGCATCCCTTGGTGCAAAGCAGAGAAATCTTTTTCCAATATAACTCTCAAGCTATACTGGTCTGGCACTTTGTATTTTCTGCCTACTACATGGTACAGTTACATGCCCACAAGCTTCTAATGTGTCCTTGCAGAGGGAGTCCTTTCTCCCTCATTAAAAGGCAGCACATCCCAAACACTCCTTAGAAGAGGAATCCCTCTTCCTTTAATGGAAGGCTAAACTATGCACCCACTGCGTGAACACCATATTACCACCAATCTTCTTCCATCACAGGGTATGAAAAGCATCAGAGATTCCTTATTCATAGGTGAGACCCTGAAGCACCTTACGCTGACTCCCATTCTCTTATCTGACTCACCATGGGGCTGGCGAACTGGCAAACTTGCTTTTTGCAGTCAGCTTTCTGCTCAGCTATTTTCCTCCCTCCTGACCATGCACACTCCATGCTTGGTCTCCCTTGCCAGCCCTGTGAGATTACAAAATGAGAGAGAAGCCAAGGACTTGTGAATACCAAAGGGGCAGGCACCTGGACAGGTACCAAGGTTCTACAGACACCAACTCCACATTCAGATGTAAGGAAGAAGGCTTTGGCACCTGCATTTAGAAATACAGGAAACCAAACACAACCACAACAATATCTGGAGCTTAAGGAAAGAAATGAAAGAAGTAATTCAGAGGAGCACACTAGAGGCCAGCAAAGAGAATTAATTCCTAAGGCCAACTAAAGGGAGAGACTCTAGCAAGGGCCTTGACTTCCATATAGTAGAAATCTGCACTTCAAATTAAGCCCAGAGGAAGTTTATCCACTGGAGCTGAATAATGAAACTATCATTCAAAACGATTTCATGAAACTTCTGTAGTTGGCTTTTTTTTTTTTTTTTTTCCAAGAGAGAAGCTTCAAGGCAGTGTAAAGCTCAGCTGTATGTATTAAGGTTCACAAGGGCTAGGTCATCTGGAGAAGCTCTGACTCCCTCTGGGCACTTTGATGATTCTGACTCCCTCTCCCACAAATTTGTTTCCCCCTCTCAGTGTGTCACATCCATGGCTATCAAGCCCTAACCAGCGAGGTCTGAGCAGGTGAGCATGGTTCAGATTCCATCTTTATTCCCTTTAGAAATATTTAGCAGGTTCTCTAAAGATGCTTTTGATTAATTATTATGCCAGACAAGAAGTTCAAAGCCTGCTTCAGCACTAGTGAACCCATTCCTTGCCCTGTTTTCAAATTAACTTCACAGATAACTTTACTTCAGAAGAATGATTCTGCACAGTCAGTGAAATTGCTCTACATTTCCATTAAATCTTCCCCCCATTAGTGCAAAGAAGAGATGCAACACGTATCTGGGGTCATCACCAGCTAAACACCTCAGCCAAATAACATTCAACCATGTTCCTGAAGAGAGGGCAAGTACTCATATGCAGATCCCCACTGTCATTACAATCAATCAGGCCTAAAATATACTATTTTAACACATAGCCACACTGGAAAGGGGAGGCAGGGGGGACATGCAAACATTCCAGGTCAGGGCTTCTTTTTACTTTAACAGAGAAACATACAGAACTGCACAGGCAGCAAGCCAGAAAGCTCACCCATAACCTTGCTCAGAAACTGGCAGATCAGGTTCCTTTTTGCCCTTATTATTATTATGAGGAGAAAGTATTATGGAGAGCCAGCACTGAGGAAAATGAGCAACCAATATGCTGTAGTAGCTACACTAATGTGAAGACAGGATGACATTTTATGTCTTAAGCTGATCTATACTTTCTCAAATATTCTTCATGCATTCACCTCCATCTTCATTTTCATCTGAGAGCATGGCCACAGCAAATATGCACCATCAATTATTTATTAAAATCCTTGGCTGCTTCTGCTCTGATTTCAAACTACAAACATGACTGTGCCTAGTCAAGATGAATGGGTGCATCACTGATTCAAGCAAGTGCTTCTCTGATAAGCAGCTTAAATGGCCTTCAATACATACTTACTTTGATTTACATTAACTACCTGAACTCCCAACTAACATCAGGGTCCCTCTGACCTAGGTATTAGCCTGTATCTGTGAAAAGACTACCCCTCCCCTAAGAGTTTCATAATCTAAGTGCTCATGAAAAGCAGATGAACCATGAAAGAGATGAACCAGCCTGCTTGCCACCACAGAGCAGGCTACTGGGCAGGCACAGAACGTAATCCGTATCTCTTGCCTCTCAACAGGGATGGTGGCATCTTGCCACATTGCTGCAAGCTTTGCAATAGCTTTCACCAATACTGCTAGTGATTCAGGTTGACCCAGTGAGGCTGGCTCTTCTCCACTGTGTATGAGAAGATAAAGACCTATTAAACACTCTCTTACTATTTCTTTCATCCCCTCACTGGCTGGGCATTAGCCCTCAACTGAGGTTCTGCAATTAACAAAAACAAAACCAAAAAATTAGCCTAATCAGGGGGATACAAAAGTATAGAAAAAGTGTATGAGTGGAGATTTGAGGAGAGCATGCTTATCAGTCTAGGTATTTAACTTTGGTTTTGAAGTGTTATCTCTCTGAATGAAGGTTTTTATTGACAGGAAATGTTTGGCTTCTTTCGCCTTAAAATCAATTCTGAGAAAAGCCTGTATACTCCTCTGGTAAACTGTTGATTTAGAGAGTAACAAGAGGATAATAACAACCTAACACTATCTTCTCTCTAAAGATAAAAACCAATAAAAAAGCAAGCATCTCCATTTCCCAAGACATCAATGTATATAGTGTGGCTAGTCCCCTTTTTCACCCCTGTAATCATTGCCCTTCTTAGCAAAGTCACAGACAGGAATTTTTGCTAAGCACATTTCAAAAGATCTCTACATGGCCTACCCCCATGACGGGCAGCTCCCTGTACACATGAAACTTCGGCCAAAACTCAGTTCCAGCTATAGATTTATGTGCCATTTATATGCCTGCACTGGGACGTACCTGTTCTTTTTCCCCTTGGGGAGAATCCCAGGGTTTTATACTCTGCCTTATTGCATTCCTCTTCCCTTCCATTGCTAGCAACCTAACCTGCCACACTAGCCTCAAATACTACCTGGCTACTATCCAGTGCAGCAGTAATGCTTTGTTGCATGTTATAGAACATGCAGTTGAACAGAACCAAATGGAAGTATACCTTTGCTATAACATCACACAGGTGACTTCCATAGGCCAAAGCACTCCATATGTAAACAGTGGAAAAGCACCAAGAACAACTCAGGTCCACCTTTATCACAGACAGGATCTGTTTTGTGTTGCAGTGGCAGTATAATTTTGAGTGTAAGATTTCTTATCCTGTTTATTTTCAGGAATTATCCAGCTATAAGGAATTTCATACTGGGAAAATACAGCTTAAGAAGGGACCACATGAAAGCATTCAGTTAATACAGCAAAGGCCATATTTTGCTGTCAGTAGTTCAGATAGTCACTGGAAATGTACAGAAACATCAGAAGTCTCATTTCAATTGCCCTCTAGAGAAAACTCCCCAAACTTGTTATTTAGCAACAGCATAACTGTGACAGATACACAAAACATGCTTTGTATTACAGTGTCTCATGAGCTAATGGAAATTATTTGCAGGAATGATGGTGGAACTGTTTGTTCCATTGAATGATACAGTCTTCATCAGCATGGTTTTCAAATGCTACAACTCAGAATTAAAAATACAAATAAAACCATAAAGGGCACCACATGTACACAGACCACTGTGGTAGGGTTTTGTGATTAAGATGAGGAACAGGAAATACTTTGGTAGGGACAAATCTGGGGCAGAGTGGAGGGAGAGATTTAAATTATATGCACACGCTTTTCAGGGATGCAGCACATTTCCAGCCTTAGATTATCGAAAAAAAACTTTTAAAATATTCAGACATTAGTAGATCAAGAAATTCGCTACAAAGCCCAATGAATGAGGTATGGCATTTCAGCTGTCTGAAAGACATGACTGCAGAGTGAAGCCTAGGGGAGGAGAAGAGACTTTAAGCTTCACTGACATATACTCCATATAAAAGGCATGCTAGGCAGACTTTTTGGGTCAGTGGTAATCAGCAAGAACATTAAAGCTTAGCTCTACTGTAACTGTGGAAAAAAATCTCTTTTATTCTCTAATTGCAAAAGCAGTCACAGTGGCTGTGATAAGCAGCCAAGTGATGGGCCACATACTCTCCAGCCCTGTCCCACTGAAGCCAATGGTGCTACAGCAACCATGCAAGCAACTACAGTCAGCTTGCAAGAGCCCCAAGACATGTATGGTCCTAAGCTGTGAAGGCATGCTCAGTGTTTGCACCACCTGGTTCGGAGGCAGCTTAAGCAGAGATGGATCTAATGAAAATGTTCCTCCTCACGAAAAGCACGCCAATGAATGTAAAAGGGCACTCGTGATTGGAATTGTACAAACATGTCACCAGACCCCTGACTCGCACACCAAGGAATGCTTTTGCAGTTATGAGGAGCTTGGGGTTGCTAATTTCAGCTGGCAAGAGGCTTGCATCACCTGATCAGGTTTGTATGCTTTTCTCCTTGCTCTGTTTGAAATTCTTCAGCTGTTAAGAGCAAGATTGCCTTGCTGACTGTCAAGTCATTCAAATCCTAGTTTTTACTTCCCATTAAAACAGCACCCGATGATAAGAAGCAGGTCCTTACTTTATCCCAGCAGAGATTTTTCCCCTCACATTATTCATTCATGCTATGAGCAATTAAAGAAACTGAAAACTATACACAGCACCTGGATAGATACTGCACTTGGGTATATGTAAATAGGCTCCAATGCTAGATCATCTGTTGCTTGGATGGGGTTTCAATTACCTTATGATCAATTGGAAACCTTACTTGGATGACACAGGGCCATTTCCCAAATTTAAAACACACAACCTTAAAATGAGCTTCAGTCCTTCAAAGTAGACCTCCAATAACTAGACAGAGCCTCTTCAGAGGTTATTCTTAAGTGTGGTTTGCTTCAAGAAGTTTTATAACTCACTGAAACGTGTTAAGAAACAAAATCAGTACTTCACCATGAGTGAGGTAGAACTGAGACTGTGAAACACCCTTCAGCATCACACACATCCTTGAAGAGTTTGGATATTCCCTCCTCTTCTCCTGCCAAGCCCCCTCTGATGCCCGTCTGCTTCATCACTCAGTGCTGCCTTGCTCAAGATGCCTGACAGGCCCAAAGCAAGTTTGATTTTAAAGATTATTAACAGCAACAGTCTTAGAAAAATAAGGATAAATTTAATGAAGGGCTCCCTTTAGCTCTTTCATCACAGAGTGAGAATTTGTTCCCAGTGACTACCCAAAAGATCTGACTCCAAGACCTGGCAAGACCACCTTGAATGTAGAGACACAACTTGTTTCTCTCCCCCAAAGCCATCTGACAGGATGCTGCTACAGGTATGCATAATTGCCTACTTGTCCCTCAGTTTTCATGATGGCCATAGCTACTTTGAGGAGTGAAGCAAGGAAGCAGTCACCTGGCACTCAGTGTGTGGAGAAGCAGCCAGGCAGACACACACACAGCTAAGGAATGAAGTAAACAATTCAGCATGAAAAACAGAGTCTCATAGCATGGGCTCAAAATGCAGAAAACTATCGTGGAAAATAACAAGAGAGAAATCCAATGCTTTGTCTCAACAAAAGTACTTCCCAGATTTTAAGGAATGATGAAATGACCTATATGCACTGTAATTGATTAACACCTCTGCTTCCCTCTATTCCTGGAGTCAGAAAGCCTGCACACCATTCACAACAACATTATAGGCCTCATTTTGTACGTATTGCTAGAAATGCTATGGAAGACCGAGTCTGCCATTCTATCCTGGAAGTAGCTGGTGTTTTGGGAGGATACCACCTGGTATTTGTCACCCCTCAGGACCAGAGTGTCAAGCATATGATGCTGCTGCTTGAGTGAGTAAAGAGGCTCTTGCTGGCCTGGAAGCAAATGAGCAGCTATCCCAGGAGTGTTTTTACAGGACATCAGCTCAATATTTAGGAAAAAAAAAAAAAAGTCAAGGATTATGTATGATGAACAGATGGAGAATGTTAAACATATTTTACTCTAGGTTTGGCAGGGTTTAGTAAATCATGATTTAATCACACTCCCAGGTCATCACTGTAAGCAAACCCTGGAAATACTCAGTAAGACATAAAGAAAGGATAAACAGAAGAATGGAAAAGACATTTTACCAGGAAGGACACAGTCATTTGTTATGCAGCTTTGGAGCAAAAAAAATGTGAACAAGTCTGAGAAAGGAGAGATGGGAAGAGATAGGAAAGAACACAATGTCACCTTCCTCCCTTGATCACAGGCACGCCTCAGCTGCAAACCCCTCTTGGACCTCTGGGTGGGTGTCCACACCCTGCACACATGCACACACAGAGCTGAAGGCTCCGAATTGCTTTAATGTGAACTGCACATTCTTTGCTGTAGTAAGACTTCAATGTCAGGAAACGCTGCCAGCTTTTTCAATCAGCTAGACAGTGCATAAGCCCAGATAAATTAAAATTAGTTCCATACACATTTTGAGGAATACTGTCACATGCTTTACTGAAGATTAAGGCACAAGTCAGTGAAAGCTGTGAAACTGACTTCAGTGGCACAAGGTTTAGCTGTCTGAGCACTGAATTTACCTTATTCAAGCAATTTTAATAGCCATTATAAGTAAGCCAATGCTCTGATTTATTCTTTATTAACACCACTCGTGCATTTTTTGTGGTTTCATTACCTCCTAGAAGCCAGAGGTTTATAGGTCTGGGCCAAATTGAGAAGCAAGGCTTGTAAAATTGATCTAAATTATATTTGGATAAATTATATTCTACAATATCGTCCTAACTTCAAAAGAAATGGGAAAACACAGTGTTAAACTAGAGGTCAAAGTGATTAAGTGCTATTCGTTGCACAAGCCACACCATCTTCTGTCCTCCTATTTATTGCTGAAGTGAATGAAGGAATACAAGAAGGTCCATACTAGGTCAGATCAACAGCCTCTACAGCTCAGAATACTACATCCAGGCCTTTGAGTAGGCTTTTAGATGACAAGACATTGTATTAAATGAGACTGTGAGACAGCACAGGAGCTTGTTCCATACACTCCACACACATCAGATGTGGCAGTATTTCCCAAAAAAACCCAAAAAACAATGGCACTAGCAGTTGACAGAAGCAATGTACAAAATCATGTAATTAATTTTCTCTGGAGAACCCTGTTTCCACCAACATGTCCCTCTGGGATTTGCTGGGGCAGAGCAGATGCCACTGCATGTATCAGGGCTCAGCAGATCTCTCTTACATTAGTGGATCTAGTTGCTTTAGATTTCATGTATCTTTTTGGTACCCAAGAGTCAAGGTGAAGAGCTCTCCAGTTGCTCTAGGACCCATTTCACATAGTTTTGAACTTACCACTTGCTTGCTTGCGTGCATGTCACCAGAAATCTCTCTACTGTACCCAGCTCTTCTGGCTTCATTAGCAAGCTATAGTAAATCAGGGTTCCAGCCAGCTGCTTAACAGCATAAATTTTATGTTGCTTTAAGTTCAACATTTCCTCCTTAAATATTTTTATTACTATTTAAAAAAAAAAAAAAGTAAAAATTAGGAATTTGTTTTCAGAATCCATTTTTTCACACACTTGCAACTTTTTACATTGTGAATGTTCACATTGTGATGTAAACTTTTTAAAATCTTCTTGTTTCTACCCTAAATGTTTCAAGGTTTTATGAGAATGTCACAAAAATTTTGGAGTTTCAGTAATAAAGTTTTCCACTATAATTGTCTAATTCTTACTCCACGCTTCCTATATATCTTCCTGGGGTTTGTGAAATTACTGATTCCAGCCTATGCTGATGTAAGCAAAGCAAGCAAATCTTACCTAGTGTCTTTTCATTTTCTCCTTTGCCCCAAAACAAACTCTTCTCCCTTGCTTAGTCACATGCATGTTATAAAGAAGTATAAAGTCATACAAAATCTTACAATACAAAGAAGTTTGCCAAGCATTCTGTTTTAAAGGACAACTTGAGACCAAGTGGAAGACACTTGTTCTTCCTTACACACCTAAATCACCAAGAAAAAAGATCATCTTCAGTTTGTTGTACACAATATTCATGCACGGCTGCTTGATTACTTCTACTGGCTTAGCCAAAAAGATTGTTCTAAAAATCCACAGAAGTGAAGGCTTGAGGGCTTTCTTACCTATGTGAGAATGGTATTTTTCTTCAAGCTTACTTCTCCAAACTTCACAACTTCCAAAGCAAGATGGCACAGTGGGCAGAATCCAACAAAACCAGTCAAGGGAGTCCACACAAGCACAGTTCACTGTTCATGAAGACTGCAGAGACCATGCTTGGAAACTCAGATACATGTGAGCTCCTCGTATTAAAGTTTCAAGTCAGTCGTGACAGATTTGCAGATTATCAGTGCAACAAAAATGTCATATTTGCACAATATTATCAGGTTTTCTCCATGAAAATACAGATTTCTAAAAATGAACAATCAAATGAACAATTTTAAGACACATTCAATTTGTCCTGTCTTGGGACTGCTGGGGCTGAGTCAGATTCCTGCTAGAAACTGGCAGGGTTTCTGGAAGGAAGGTATTAAAGACTGTGGTGGAAGTCAGTTGTTTTCATTTAAGCACGTTTTAAAGCCTGCTGCCAGCCATTAAGATATAGGACAAGACAAAGCAACTTTTCAAATGGGAAAACTGGGAAACCACATAATAATGGAAAAGCCACAAACTGCAACCCCCCTATTCATCAAACTTTGGAAAGCAGTGTCAACCAGGCAGAAAGACAAAGAGTCTTGATTCAGAACCAGGTCAATTTTTCACTTTAAAGTCTATACATCAAAAATCAGCATGCCTGCCCATTGTCAGGACCAAAATACAGTATTTCCTGCCTTTGTGAGCACTAAACACATGGCTCCAGTTCAGATACATAAGGCGAGACGGTGTGTACTGAAGCCTTTCCTCCCAGTTCTGTCACCACAGGCTTGTGATGGCTGTGGGAGCCTAGGGAGAGAGAAGATGACCTCAGTGAGCAGCTCTATCTCCACCACATCCAGAGGCAGGTAACCACAGGCCTGTAGCATCTGACAGCAATAGCAGCCCTTGTAGAACCATTCCTCAAATCCTTCTGTATGAAAAATAGACAAAATGACATCCCCACCAAAATTCAGTCTCAAAATTCCTGGGGATGTCCATGGGGCCAGGACATCATATATGGAACCCTGGGTGAGCAGAGAAAGCAGTGCCATTGTTTCAATCACCTTAGGAAAAGCAGGAGATAAAAAAACTAAACTAAACTAAACTAAACTAAAATAAAATAAAATAAATGAAAGGGGGATTTGGCTGTGAGGTCTTAAATTAAAAGAAAAGAAAACTCCTTAAGAGAGTGATAAATATCTTTAGTAGCTTTTATCTAAGCATCAACTCAAAGTATTTCCTTCTTTTCTAATTAAAATAGGGATTTGAGTGCCAGAACAATGATCTCTAGCGAAACACTCTCACAGACAGAGGGATCACACCAACTCATTTCCTACTTAAACAATGAAATCCAACCAAGGTTTAGGAGACCAGCATTTGTTGCTATTATTTGAGCTGGCACCACATGTGCTCTGCACTTCTTTGATGTGGCTGCCTTAGGCAGCTCATAACAGGAGTAATAATACTTTAAAATATAAACAGGTGCAGTTAGCAGTTTGGGAAGAAAAAAAAAAAAAAAAAAAGAAAAAGAAGTTTAAGCCCCTGGTTTTGCAGCTCGAACCAACACACTGTCTTCTCTGCTTGCAGGGGTCCAGTAAAACCAACTCTGAATTTTAATAATGCCAAGTCTGTGCTCCTGAATATGATGGAAGGGAAGATTGGTGCCAGCACAGAGATCCCACTCTGAGCCAGGCAAGTGTAGAATAGGGGCAGCTGCAGCCCTGGGCACCTCCCTGGGGATGGGTCAAGGCTGGGCCAGGACGTGGACACATGAGAGGGACAAGCCTGGTGGGACCTGTGGCTGGGCAGGGCTGCAGGGAGATGGAAACCAACCCTGCTGTGGTGTCAGTGAGGAAGGGGCTGATGAGTCCAGGGGTCTGACATGAGGTCCTGGGTCCTGGGCAGGGTCAGAGGGTTGGGCAGAGACAGGCAGGGCTGGTGGTGCCCTTAGGGCCTGGGCACCAGGACTGCACACTTCAGACCCAAGATGAACACAGACAAACCTCAGAATCATCCCAAGAGTCATAACTGGCAGCTAAAGGGCTCTGCTGCTGACACAGGGGCTATAAAAACTTAAATTGCCAACTAAAGTGATAATCATGAA
Source organism: Florisuga fusca (assembly GCA_038090715.1). Taxonomy (NCBI): domain Eukaryota; kingdom Metazoa; phylum Chordata; class Aves; order Apodiformes; family Trochilidae; genus Florisuga; species Florisuga fusca. The sequence goes on along the minus strand of JAAWXA010000004.1, from coordinate 10,609,692 downwards.
AAAAAATTAAATGCTGAGACAATATTGCTCACATTCCAATGAATGCCCAACATCTAGGAGTAGATAATTTTTAAACTCACTGTTTTTCAAGTGCACGTTGTAATGAACGTGCAAAAATGTGGGCACTGGAAAGAGCAGCAGAGCATACCTAATGGCAGATAAACCCACACATCCTATGCACTGAGACCAGCCAGACATCCATCACCTTAAATAAACAAAAAAAGACATGCTAAGTAACAAACATTTTCCTGATCCAGCACCAGTTCACTTTTCCCTTCTTGCATCTCCTCACTTTTCCTCTTCCATTGCCATACTGGTCCAGTGCCTCTTGAAATCTGCAGGCTTCCCACTACTACTTTTAATGGCCTTCAGTCAGACTCAACAACACTTAAGGCCCTACTATTATGAGAAAAAACCACCAAGTAAGGACTTGCCAGCATGAGATGTGATGATGTGCATGGGAAGGCATGGTCAGCAATGCTTGGAGTTAAGGCCTTCCATAGTCAAGCTGCGTTCCTGTGTGACCTACACTACCTGATCCCACTCTGGCAAGGGGGATGGACTCCATCTTTTGAGGTCCTTTCCAACCTTTAACACGCTGTGATGATTCTGTGTGATTCTGTGAATCAAGAGATAGACCAGAATGACTAAAATCACAGAAATCCCACTTTATCACAGGAAGACATAGCCTAATCTTGAGATGGGCAGGCAAAACCAGCTTTGTTTTAATAATTGCAGTTCTGCCAAGGACAAAAAAAGCTGCACGTGCCACAAAAGTAGAACAAAGTTAATGTTATTAACACTAAGAAGCAGAGGGTTCCACTGAATCCAAAGTGGTTATTGTTCTTCTATCAATCGCTGTGCTAAAAAAAGCCTTTTGCATTTTAAGCCTGAAGCCAAGCTCACAAGCCATAAGATTCATAAGATCAAAGGAAATGGTTTATAGAAAAACATAGAGATTTAAGGATATACCCAAACTTATCTATTTACAGGCCTAATCTTTAGCAGTGATTGTATTACTCAGTTTATACATGGGCAATGGTATTGGTGGTGCTGCTGCTCCAACTCCCTTATTAAAACACATGTGGATGGGGACCTAAATACCGAACTGTGTAGAAGTGAACTTAAATCAATCAAAACAAGACAGTTTTCCTCACTTTCTTTATCACATTATCTCCAGATAGATGGTATGCATGATATGAAATGCTCGTCATAAAATATCCAACCTCTGAATCATAAAAAGAAGAATGTTTTTAAGCAAATTCAGTAGCTTAAGAGTTTTTAAACTTTACAAAATATCAGGGGGTTTTTGTTTTGGTTTGGTTTGGGATTTGGGGGCGTTTTTTTGAGGGAGGGGGCTTGAAGGGCAGGGGGGGGAATAAAAAATAGCTCCTAGCATTTGTCCAGATTCCTCTAATTTAGAAATGAGTTAGCAGGAGGAAAGTAAATATACATATATATATATATATGTATAACTACTGTCATATACAATGGCCAATTTTGAAAGAAAAAATTTCTCAAATTCAACCAATTTTAACTAGTTTTCTTCCATCATTTTTCATTTTCTTTGCAAAATAGAAGGTACTACCACTGCCAGATATCACTACCACTTTCAGACTAAACAGCAAAATCTACCAAGATCTTCTCTGTAAAAATACAGAAGAAACAAATACGGGAGTACACAGTGAATGCAGCATCAAAAACCCTTTGTGTAGGATTGAAAACTGCCTCTTTATTGTTCTTACAGAAAACACAGCAATATGGCTTTCAGAATGTCCTCTAGATAGACAACCCACCATTTATTTATGTTTTGGATTTATTTTAAAGTGTTGAGAACAGTTCCAAGTATGTTCACCTTAAGAGGGAGACCAAATGCTAATTTCTGACCATGATTGCCAAGTCCAAGTATTTGAAGATCAGTAGTCAAATGCCCTTGGCTCCCAAAACAGAGTCTGTATATGTATCAGATGCATGTGTTTGTTTTAAAAGGTAGTTTAGTGCTTTACATTTACTTTTACAGCGGTGAACCTCTATAGTTCAAAATATGAATGTTTACAACCAGGCAAGCTAGCAACTTGCTTCTTTTCAAACCGAGATAACTGATGTTCAAATGAACTGATGTTCAAATGACTCTAGTTTTTGGCAGTTTAGGATGGTGAATAAAATCACAGAAGTTGGTAAAACTGCCCACACTGTCAGCAAGCCATGAGTCAAGGGCAACAGTTCATCTACAGTTTTACAAGGTCCCTTTCCATCAATGTTTTTCCAAACAGCATCTCTCAAAGAGTGCAGCCCATGCTAGCACAAGACTATAAAGATTCAGAAATAATGGTAATTGTATTCAGGGACAGCAAGACTGTAACAAGATGAGGACAGAATGCTTTAGCTTCATTTGCACACTTAGCACAGTGTGCATAGCATGCTGCATTTCTCTCCTGTACAGCTTTCATTAAAACGCAGTGAAGGCTTTATAGAGTAACTTTGGCCCCAATGTTTCATATATTCTCATCTTTCTCAGGCCACAGCCTACTCCTACCTAGGCTACCCTATTTCTTCACCCAGCTTGTAGGAGGTAACAAGGTGTAAGCACCAGAAAGTAGTGCAGGACCAATTAGTTTGATGCTCTCACTTCTAAGCTAGATGAGATGACCCCATGCACAGAGTAAGGGGAAAGAAAAAAAAAAAAAAAAAAAAAAAAAAAATTCAATACAAAAATTACAAACATGCTAGTCTTCAAGAGGAGATGTCATCCAAAGGGGCCAGCTTCCAGAAAACAATATATACCGCTGTACAGAAAGGCTGTTGCAAAGCTTTCAGACTCCACAGTAGCAAAGTTCAAGTCCTAGACTGACTTTGGCCCTGCACAAGGATGCAGCCCTGCTTGAGAATGTATCCCTGCTCACCATGCTTGTTATCATATTCCCAAACTGCCCATAAGCCTTCCTCAGCTATGAAAATCTGCAGACATTATCCTCACTCCCTCCTCACTGCTGCATGCAGCCTGACAAACTCCCAAGCAAAGTTACCCTTTGAGGGCAAACATGTCCTTCTGAAAGGCCCTCCCACGTGTCTCTTGTCATCAAAGTGAGAAGTACATAGTCACTGGTGGCTGACTGCCAGTTGCAGGCTCTTCTGCCATGGTCTCATAAAGGAGTTTAGGCCATTCAGGCTCTACACAAGCAATTCCTAGATGTCCAGTGCAGCAAGTTGCCACATTTAACATCCCCAACATCACTTTAGCCTGCAGGTCAAGTCAGGACAGACACTTTCCCTCTGCAGTCTCCCCAAACATTTCAAAAGACAAGTCACACTTAGGGAAACCCCCAGCAGAGCTAGAATCCCACTTTATCCAGTCCTGCATCCACACAGGAACAAGAATACAACTGTGAAAGAGTGAGTAATCCTTCCAGTGTCTGTATTTTTCTTCCTTTTACCTTTAGTTTAAGTGGGGTAAAAGAAGGTAATTCTGCAGCACAGACAGGTATATGCTAACCCAAATTTATACAGACTAAAGCATTTTTATCTCCAAATCATTCATTCCACAACATTTATATTTCCACAAGCTTACAGTTAAGGTGACTTGTTTGAGCTTAGTTTTCTTTTTAATGTGAAAAATGCAAAAATTTAAAACTGAAGGTTTAGGAAGCCATTTATATTAAATAAAGTATCCTACACTGGTTTAATTTTCTTGTTGATATTCATATGGGTTCCTCACAGCACATTTGTCAAACACTGCCATTTACATTAAGGTTTTGGCAAGTATGATAAAATAGAAACACAAGCTCTATAAAACCATGTTCACAGCAGAAATTTACATTTCTAGCACTTGACAGAATTAATAGAGGACAGCATGGTTGTGTATATTCTGTTTTCTTCAGCTGCTGAAATTGTAGTGAGGCCATGTGATTTTGCATGTCCGAGGGTAAAGATGTAAACATTATCCCCTCTGACACAGACAGGAGGAGACTTGTACCTACTAACTGAGCTGGTAGGTACAAGATTTTCTTATATCAGTAAGAAAAGAAGTACAATGAAACAAGTAGCCCACTTTCTCAAGAAAAGAAAGATAACACTGTTCCCAAGCTCAGTAGCTCCGATTAGCAGAACATAGCCTCATTTGTTGCTACTGTATAGCCTAGGCATAAATAGTCAGGTTCCATAATTAGTGTCCCCTGTTATAAGGATAAAGTATACATTCATGTTAGAATGGAGAGGAGAAGAACAAGGGTGGGCGAAGATACTTCTTTCCATATAAAAGAAGCTACTGAGTTTCCTCAGCAGGTTCTGTAGGTGGTCATTGAAACAACAAAGGAAGTTCAAGGGTTCAAAACAGATTTCTGCTGCTTAATACCCAGAAATCTGCATTTTTAAACTCCGTCTCCCTGCTGTGCAATTATGTATGAATTTAAGACTATTCGTTTTCTTACAAGAGACTGTGTTGTGCAAGTGGGAGACAAAATCAGGTCACTCAATCATGAGAAGTAAATTTCCCCCACCAGCCGCTGCACTCCAGAGAGAGACAAAGAGGGAAAGGCAGACTTTATTCCCTCCTCAGACTTGTCCAATTTCTAATCACATCCTTTGGAGTTTGAATACCCCTTTCCTTTCCCTTCAGACTCAGGGACTAACATGGGAACCTAATTAAACTTTAAGTAGCATTGTGTAAAGACCAACACTGTGTTAAGATCTGACTGAAAGAAAAGATCAGCCAAGGCCATCTCTGCAAAATAGACACTGTCTATTTAAAACAAGGCACCTGTCCTCTGAAATTTCTGTTTCTATTCCAGACTCCCTCTCTTTCTTTCGTTTGCCTTTGTACATTTCATTTAACATAGTATCTTATGTCTGAGACATTTTATATATCCATCCAGGGTGTTGACTGTGCATGGTCTATATGCACTGGAGGTCATGCCCTTCAAGAGCAAAAAACCCAGAAAAGAGACTAATCCAAATTGCTGTTCTTTGCGCCATTACCTCAGGACCCCTAAAACTGTCAACAGAAATTCCTCTAATTTCACTGTGGCTTTGCACAGGCAAGGGACTCCAAAGCAACAAAGCCTAACCCAGGATGCAATCTCCCTCCCTCCCAACTCCATGATGAATGTACACACACACAGAGAACAGGAGGAGTATTTTATAACTCTCTAGAGAAAAGCCAACCTATCTCCCAGTGCTGGACCAGAATTCAGCATTAGTGGACATCTCTGAGACAAAATTTCTATTGCTAAAACCAGCAGATTTCTCATGTGCTTTCACAAGAAGAGAAATCAGTGATTAAGTTTAAGGTTTTTGCTAGAAAGATATGGTAAAGGAAGTACATCAAACCTAAACCATAAGTGTGTTTTTCATTTGCTCCCAAACATTATTCCCTGTGTGATTATAAATGCAAAAAGGTGTTTGGAAGAGTAAAGCTGAGAAGAAACAACCTCAACAACTGCTCCTATAGGAAAGAGACGACCCAGGTTCATCAGCTTTATTTATACATGGCAGTTCTGCTCTGTAACCAATTCCATTACACAGCACAAATTCAGGGTGTGCTGTCCCTGCATCACACAGGTTGGTTCTTCTAGGGCTCCCAGATACCATCTTATTTGCCTTATGAGCATTCATTGTTTTATCTTCTGTATTAAAAATAAGTGTTATCTGACATTTAGATTTATTAGTCTTTTTTTAAAAATAAATTTATTTTCAGTGACCAAATGTCAACAGCAAGCATATTAATCAAAGGATATTTTTAAAAAATAAGTTAATTTTTTAAAAATCATGAACACTAGACATTACAAAGCTCATTCTGTTTAGTTCCAACACATGCAATACACTGCACTAGATCAAAAAGGAAAAACGAATCAGCAAATGTGTTTCCCTGCTCTGATTCTCTAACACAGCCCACAGTTTCAACCCTGACCCAGTGTAATTCAGTGCTGAAGACCTGTGGACTAATTCATGGGTAGTGAGTCAAACAAGAAAATCAATCACTGGATCACAGTAGTACCCTTTATCTGCAAATGAGAAAAAGTCTGGGTTTTGCCCTTTCTTTCCATATACAATAAACCCACAAATAGCTGCAAAGAATGTTGAAAGAGGAATTGAGAAGTGTGAAGAAATCTAATAACTGAAGATATTACAATTTAAATACAGGGATGGATGGGTGAATAGACATTTAATATTCATGTACTTATTTATCTACGAATGTTAGAAACTACAGCTAAGGTTGCCATGCTTGAACTCTTTACAACTGCAGTCAGACAAGGTGCATGCTTTTACAGCTCTCTCCAGCTCTTTGCCTTGCTGGGGTCAACAGGCTATTTTTTGAGAGCTGAGAAAGTAAAGTGAAAGCAAATTTTGAAAGTAATGTATTTTTTGTTTGGTTTTGTTTGTTTGTTTTTCAGGTAGTGTTCTGTTTTGTTGTTGTTTGTTTGATTTTTCTTTTCTGCCCAATTTGCCACTTTGCAGTCTGAAAGAGGCACTAGGACATGGTCTCCTGAAAACAGACTTCACTAATTTTCTGAGGAAATATTTTTCTCCCTGCACAGGGCAGGTATCATAAACTACATTCAGAGGTAAGAGAGAGCTCAGGTATCCACAGAAGAGCTATTAAACATCACGGTATGATTCCTGCTGAAGTGTTCTCCTGAAGTAAGTGCAAATGCCAACACTCCAATCCCAACTGCTGCTTTTCCAGCAAGTGTCCCCCCAGTGCTCCTTGGGGGCCTTGTCTCTGAAACCTTCATCCTCCAAGCACTTAGCAAGCCTCCTGTTTCCACTGAATGCATTTCAACTCTCTCCTCCTCCCTCAAAGTGCACTCACTGGGCAGCTTTTTCATCAGCACACTTTTGTAAGAAAATGTGCGTTACTCAACAACTACAAATCCATATTTTCCTGTGTGATATGTGTCCTATCTTTCCCCAGCAGTGAGGGGTGCTCAGATCAGATCACAGATCAGATGCAAGCATGGCACATGATGAGGGGACTGAAAAATTAAGCTCTCCCAAACCTATGCTAGACTGGGGACTGCAGCACAAACACATCTCCAGACACAGAACTAGCAACATCAGGCTGGGCTTATTAACACTGTGGTGGAGCCAGCACTACCAGAGCCAGGAAAAGGGTGAACCTGAAGGGTAAAGAAAGCATCAACCATATTAGAGGCAGCTCAAGGAAGGAAATGGTAAAGCAAGGTGAGAAAGCTGGACCCAGCCAGGCCCAGGACCCACTCAAAGCTGTTTCATGTCAGGCATGTGACTGCAAAAAGATTGGGAAGTATTGGCTAGGAAAATAAAAAGCCCAGACTTTCAGATTATAAACCCTTCCAGATGGGACCCGTGCACAACTCTTCTTTCTGTCCAATCTCCTGTAACAAAAGACTGAAGCTACAAAACTGCTCTCAGATCCTGTGCATCCATAGTGAATTAGCTTCTCTTTTAATTCCGTTTCAGCAGGTATTAAAAGGAAAGGGTTTCTCTTTCAGTTCTTGTTTAGTATTTTCATCCCATTTTGGAAATTGTCTATCATTTTTATCTTTTGATTTAAAAATGTTAATGAAGATTCATGGTCTCCCTGAGGAAAAACAGGTGAGGAGATAGCACAAGTTGGATTATATCATCCTAATAAATCTTCCTTTCACAACAAACATAGCTCTGCCTTCTTGCAAAACACTGCTCTTTAAAGACCGTGCCTGTTTTTTCAATAAAGAAAAAAGTCTTTCAGGTGTTTTAAAGATTAGCAAATAAACATGGCAGCTAACCAAGATGCTCAGACCTGTAGCATTAGTCACTTATCAAATTAATACATACAAATAAATTAAGGTTTCTGTAGTCTTTACTCACTATGACTGAAGTAATTGGGATTAGATGGCACAGTGAGGAAAGGCTGCAGCACAGAGCCCTGAGAGATGGGGAGGACAGAGGGAGAAATTTGGAAGAAAGGAGCTCCCAGAACATATACACATACAGACACTGCTGTCAGCAGCCTTCTTTGAGTGGGGAACGATACCGAGAAATGAAAGAAGAGTTCCAGAAACAGCTTATAAAAATAATTAGTGGCATGAAAAAATCTACAGATGGAATAAGACTGAAGAGGTCTGATGTGTTTAATTTAGATATAAGGGTACATGAAAGAGGTACACAAAGTAATGAATAGTACAGAGAAAGAACTCCAGGATTCTTTAATCATCCAGCTTTGTACTGCAAGAACAAGTGGGTATTCAGAGAAATTAAACCAATTCCAGAGATTTCCCAGGCAATAAACAGGTAACCTGTGGAGCTGCTGGCCACATTTTGTCACTATGGCCAAGAATTTAGAAAGAATTAAAAAACAAAAAAAACAAAAACACAGAAAACACCCACACACCCTGCCCTGCTCAATTAATAGTAGTATGTGCAATGACAACATAAAGGGTGAAAAAAAAACACATCAGAAATTGGTGCTTTGAGGGAGCTATCAAAGGCAAGCCTTCCTTCTTTAGGATACAGCTTCACGTGTGGGCAGCCACTAGTTTTTACTACAGTACTTCTTACACTTTGGTTGCACAATCTGCTACCAGCTATGACTTTTCTGATCAGAACTATTTTTCTGAGTAGCTGAGGATTGCCATGAGGCTTATGGTAGAACACATGCTCTTTATCCCCTCCCCTGGAACCCTCTGCTTTATGCTGCCTCAGCCTGCAGCAGTCCAGGACTGTGATGGGGGAGACCCCACCACTGCTACAGCAGGAACACTAACATTTCTGTATGGTTGTTTCCATGGCCCTGGAACACCTCCACAGAGGGGCACTTCATCCCCGTTCAGCAGCAGCAAGGCTCGATACAACATCCCAAACTGGCTGTCATCCTCAAACGCTTTCACAAATACTGGAGGGGGTGTGCATGGACACAGCTCCCCAGCTTTTCTTATCAGCTGACAAAATGGGGAAGCTAATATAGGTCTCCTGCCCCTGGCAAGAGCTGCAGAGTCCTCCTCAAGTTGTACAAGCAAATTTAAAGGAGTTTTGGGCAGACACAGGGCCAGTTGTCTGGACTCGTTTCCACAGTCAAAAAGAAAACCAATTTCTCCCTAGGTAAATGAGCAGAGGATTCAGTCCTGCACCACACCAGCACCTGGGGAGCAGAGAACACAGGGCAGAAGAGGCACCCTTGGTATAAATCTGGCCATATGTAACAGGGCAGTTTTTGCCTCCAGAGGGGAAAAAAAAAACCCAAAAAACCCACCACAAATATAAATGGAAATGATCCAGCTCACTTCAACTGCTCCCCATAGCAAGATCCGTCCGAGAGGGGGGAAAAAAAAGAAAAAACAAAAAGAAAAAACCCCAGAAGTGATTCATGAGGGCATGCAGCTTTGTCTGCCTGAATAATGAACTAAGGGTTGGCCCCGCCACAGCCCTGCACGTCCTTTCACAACCCCATCATTCTGAGCTTTGGTGTCAGGCCCTGCTCAGCCATCAGCTGAGGTAGCTCATGTGTCTCATCAGGACACAGCAGTGATAGCAAGGGTTAAATACCACTTGTACAAAAGGCTGGTATAACTTTATAAGAGGCGAGACAGCTAGTTTGTGTAATTCCCGTTTTCACAGAGTGTTTTCCCTCCAGTGCATCCCCTTAAAAAATTTTTCCCCATGAGTTAATTCACTCACAGGAGAATGCCAGCAAAGCTCCAATTATCACTGACACAATCCAAAGCTAAGTTCACTGTCAAATTCAGACCCGGGCTAAAGCTTTTAAGAGAAAAACTTATAAAAGTCCTCACCGTTAAATCATTTGAGGGCAAGGCAGAGTTTGTTTTGTGCCTATCCTGTTGGGGTTTTTTGTTGTTTTGTTGTTTGTTTTTTAAATACCCTTACTGCTCTATGTTCCTAAGGTTTTCCAGATAAGAACATCTGGTTTTTAACAATCTCAATGCTGCTTTGGAGTTTCTACAGTGTACAATGACACAATCAGCTGCTTTTTATTAACTTGTTTGTGCAACAGCATTGGTGAATGTTCATCCATTCATCGCTGCACATCAAGCAACTGGGGCAGATCCAGTAGCAGGAGTGTTCAGTGCTTGCCAATTCTGGTACATCAGCACAAACTAGTAGCTGAATCATGCTTGCCTTGCCTGTACAGGCACCCACTGAAGACAAACACACACCAAGTCGCTTACTGAATCCTCTTTACTCCACATTTTAACAGCTAAAAAGTCAGCTGAAAACGTGTCAACAGCAAGGCATTCAAGATGCTGCTGAATCCTCTTCCCCTTTACTCCCTTGTCTCCAGGATCCTCCCACGTCATGGCAAAATGCCCTTTTCCAAGGATACCCCTGCAACTATCAGTACAGGATGGAGCTGATTCATGAGAACTTCTGTAAACAGATTTTACACTATCATGCACAGCTTTGCAAAGCTCTAAAATACCATCCTAGAAGCTCTTGGGATTTCTCACAGTGTGAGCTAACAATCTCTGACTGCCAAAGAGCTAAGGGGGAAGGGGCAGAGCAAAGCAGCCTCCCAGATTGATAACATGCTGTCTGTCCTGCCCCACAGCTCACTACTTGAAGCCTTCAGAACCTTCTGTTGAGGATAGGTGGAAGGCACTGGCACCACTGTCCAGTCCACAGGATGACAAGGTAGGAGCAATACTGAGACTCACAGGCACAGGACATGCTAAGCAGCCCTTGAGAACCAGAAAAAAACATTTTCAACGTTTCAGCAATGTGCAAGTTACCACAGAAGGAAGAAACACTCTTTATTGCCCTTGGTCTGACTGATAGCCTCCTAAAGGCAACTTGGGTCTGTCTTCTCTGCAAATCTTTCTATGGGCTCAGAGAGGTGGAACTGGTGCCTATTCTCTCAGGTGACAAATGAAAAAGCATGGTCCTTGAAGCTTTTAATCATGGCACATCAAGCTCTTAAATGTTTCAAAGCTGGGACTAGAGAGGGGTACACAAAAGAATGAGAAAAATCCCTTAGAGTCCAGTTTGATCTCTGTAACTACCCCTTTGACAGAACTATCCTACCAGATCTGATTTTGACTCTTTGCAGTGACTGGATGTGAACAAGCTGCTTGGCTGCTGTGAAGATGCTGTGTGTGATGGAACAAGGGGGTGTTTCAGTGAAAGGCAGGTCTCAATTTGTCCTACAGTGCCTGATGATCTTACAAGTATGGATTAAAGGCAGTTTTGAAATGTCTGGACCAAAGCACAATTGCTGTCCCTGCTGGAAACAAAAGCACCTTGTAATCATGTCACAAAATGCGAAGTTTCATAACAAGCCCTCTCCCTCTCCCAATCTCCATCTGCAAGTTCAAGAATGAGGATCTCCACCTCCACTAAAACAAACAAAGCTGTAGATCTGGGTTTAAAAGGTAAAGGGGATCTAATTACACTTTACAAGCCACCTGCAGATCTTGAGTAAACTACTATTTAATTGAATCATTCTTCTGAATTTTTTTTTAAAGAAAGTTACTGACTCGTTATGGTTTCTTTGATCCTTTTCAACACAAGCAGCTATAAGAAGAAAGCAATTTTCCTTCCCTAAATCTTTTCCTATTAGTTTCCTGTAGCGTCAGCCTGCTCCAGCAAGCAGTCCCTGCTTGTGCTGTAACACTGCTTATCCTTCTCACAAACTTTTTTAAAGACATAGCAGTTCTGATTAAACATCATCAGAACTACTAATAAGGTAGGTCTACTGTCACACGTGGGTAAGACAGAATGATTTCTAATCCCTCCCCAGGCACAAAGAACTACCACGTTAAGACACTGCTTCTGACTTTCCCAGACTCAAATTCTGGAAAGGGTTGCCTACTAATACATCCTGTTCTGGCCCCATCAACCCAGGAATCCCTTTCAAACTCAATGTTCCCCCCAAATTTTATGCTGAACATCTCTTTTCTTGAGAGATTTCATGCACAGATGATCACCTAAATATTCTTCTGCAGGTAAATGGCATCTACACTGCCTCTACCATATTTGGGAGGAAGAGGAAATATTTGTTTAACAATGCAATAAGGAAATGGTAACAAAAGCAAAGCTACAGCTTTCCATAACAGTAGATTTACTATATTAAGCCTTTAATACTGCAGGAGATTAGCAGTGACACGATTCTGTTGTAGACTAGCAAAAGTTATTGCAATTCTTGCAACTTTCACATTAATCACATTTAAACATGCTGCTAACAGATGGGCATCATGGAGCGCTAGGTCTCTGACAAGCCACTACTAACAAGAAGCATGTCTAGGAGAACTTGTGGCTTCTACAGTTCAGAGAGATTGCATATGCAGGCATTTCATTATTGTTTCTGTTGTACATTACCTATGATTATTAGAAAAGCTCATGTCAAATATGAGTAGGAAGAGAAGGGGGAGGGCAGAAAGAATCAAAACAAGACCACCCACACAAAGTTCCTCTAAGTCCACATTTCACATGCATGGTTATGATTTTTTCACCACAGAGGCAAAGCATTAGATTCTTCACTGCAAATTTTCCTTTGACATTACTACCCATACAAATCTTTCCCCAAAGCCCAGCCACAAGCCCAAGCTGTGAAAAGAGAGCTGCCAGACACTAGCCTGTCTGGACAGAGAATGACAATCTGTCCTCCCCTTTCATTAGTGCAGGTGTCAAACTCTGGTGGTCTTTCTGACTGAAGCTGGGCAAGCACCTGAAAAGAACTGCAGCATTAGCACTCAGCAGCCAGATAGAACATATCAGACATTTATTAAAGTTTCCAGCACTGTTTTTTAATTAAACCAAGTCCCCCGGTACAACTTCATCTTCACATTACTGTAATTAACCAGGACACATTGTCTGTAATGTAAGAAAGCTCAACCTCCTCTATGAATCAGGCCTCAGAAGAAAGATCAGCAACTTCAAACTTAGCTCAACTTGAAGTTGGTCCTCAAGGGGCAAGAGCTGCAGTTCTCAGTAATAAGAAACCCTGCATGCTGAAGGAGCACAGGAGAATCCCACCTGAGGGTACTGCCTTCACCAGGCAGAACCACATGGCACCTGGAAGCACTCTTAGTGTGGAAAAGTCTCAGCCCTACAAATTGCTTGCCAATTCTACAAATTGCTTGCCATTTACAAAGCAAGACTGTGTACACAGGGTACTTGCACAGTACCTATCACCAGGCAACATAGCTCGAGAGGAAGAGATGGGCCACCACCCTGCCACAGAGCTGAGGAACAGACATACAGAGCCCAAGGTGATACCCACCTCAGCCTATGGCATCCAACAGAAAATAAGGGACTCATTCAAGCATACGCTCTAGAAAATTCCCCTGCTCAACATCAAGAGGCAGGCCCACCTTCGAATGGGATCCATGGCCTGAAGCTTTGTGTGCTAAAACTCGGTGATCTGAATCCTACAACAACCTTCACCCAAGCCCCCATGAGAAGTAAACAGATGAATTCAGGTCCCCTAAGCACTAATATTCTAGCTGCTGGGCCCTTTGCCTCCTCAGCTCCAACCTGCAGATCTGAGCATCCTCAGCCCACTCAGCAGGGACTCAGCACCTGGGGAGGTTTGGGTTTCCTCTTCACATCTACCAGCCATTTGCAGATAGCAGCTGAGTCCACCTTCTGTGTTTTGTCATATTTGAAATAGTGTACACATAGACCACCAGTGGAAAAATAAACAGAAAAAATAATGTAATTCCTGTGCTGCCTTCTAAACAGTTGAGAGGCCAGCTGCCCTAAGAGGGCACATCTGGGCAGGGCTGCCTCTGCAGGGGGCAAGGTTCTGTAGCTACAGCTTATAAGGAGTTTCTTCTAAACTATGTCACACTCCATGATACACAGTGGTTGCTCAGAATGGAAGAGACAAATTTGTGTCTGGACAGTTAGATGACAATTCAATCTTTATGCTATGACCTATATTTAAGTCTTATTCCAAAGGCCGCAGAAAACATTTCACAGGCTCCATCCTGGCCAAGCACACTGACTGCAAGCAAGTTTCAGTGTTACTCAGCCTGTAGCACTCTAACACACACCATCATGCTCACCAGGCACACAAAGGGATTCCACATGCTGCTCACAATGGAAAACTTCCTTGCCAGTTGAAAAGGAGACCCTGGTCCGAATATCTGTCTGAAGTGGCTCTTCTCACAGCTTCCCCAAAGAGAATACTCCTTACTCCTTCTTTTTCCTTTTCTCTTTTTGTTTTGGTTTGGGGTTTGTGGGGTTTTTATTTGGGTTTGGGTTGTTTGTTTGTTTGGGGGGGGTTGTTTTGGGGTTGTTTGTTTGTTTGTTTTTCTTTCTTTATTGTTGTTGTTTTGTCATTTCCCCACTATGAATACACACCACCATCCATAATAACATTATGGAAAAATTACTCCCCTAATGTCAATGTTTCTTCATTGGAGTGCAAAGCAGAGGAGGATACTTAGGGACCAGCAGAAAAATAAACTTTTAATGAAGCTTGTTCAGGTGCACCTAAGCGTTAGATTCAGACTCACTGGACATACAGGGCAGAATAATCCAAGTTACTTTTTAAAAACCATGTTGTGTGGTACAGCTTCTAGAAACACTGCTTCAGCAAGTATTCTTTCAGGAATCACAGAATTGTTTGGGTTGGAAGGGACCTCAAAGATCATCTGAATTCCAACACCCCAGCATGGGCAGGCACAGCTCTCACTAGATCAGGTTGCTCAAAGTCCCATCCAACCTGGCCTTGAATACTTCCAGGGAGGGAACATCCTCAACTTCTCTGGGCAACTTGTGCCGGTGTCTCACCACCCTCATGGTAAAGAATTTCTTCTGAATGACTAACCTAAATCTACCCAGTTTAAAGCCACTACTTGTTGTCCTGTCACTACATGCCCTTGCAAAAAGTCCTTCCCCAGATTCCTTGTAGGCTTCCTTGCTTCCTCAGCTACTCCCTTCCCGCTGCTGACTCCTCTCTCACACACTGACACTGTCCTGCTGAATGCTGCACAGCACTCAGGCCAGGCAGCACAAGCTGCCTGCCAACACAACACACAGGAACACCTTTCCTCAAAAAGCAGCTTGGTTGCAAAGAGAAAGCAGAGGAGAAACATCATCTGCTCTGAATCCCCAAAGCTGCCAAGTGGCATGTCAAGGAAAGGGAGAAAAAGGGGGGGTGGGAGATAAAGTTGACTGACAAGAGACAGCAGACAAGACCTCTGATGTGGTTTCCTGGTCTCTATGAAACCAGGCTCTTCAGTCCCCAGACTTACAATCAGAGCTGCAGAGCCACAGACCAGTCCAGAAACTTAGTCAGGACTGCACTGGCATGGGGCTTCCAGGGAGCAGGGGTTCATGTGACTCTCGCAACTGAACACCACCACAACTGCAAAACACAGCAGGAAAAAGGCTGTACTGATCTGAAAGAAAAATTCAAGTGGGCTTCCACATAGCTCCACAAGGTTGTAAAATCTTCCTGTAATGCTATCAGGGCACAAATCAATAAAGAGAGCTCTGTATTATGCAGGTGAAAATATTGGCGTTTAATTTAACATCCTCACACCCAAGGAATATGATCTGAAAGAACAAACAAGAATTACTTTGACACACCAAATATATCTCAGACAAAGAAGTATTGAAGTATTGGCCAAAATTTGACTCAGTCAGCTTCAGCCTTCAATACTAGACCACTTAATTATGCTATTCAGCTTTTAGCTCTAGGGCTCTGTCCATCTGGCTCGCACCACTAGAATCAAGAAGCTACAGAAGAGCAGACTGAAGCAAACAAGGTCAGTATGTGCCAACTTTTGTAGAGAGATATTTAACAAGCCCAAAGTTGGAATGTCTCAAAAGTAACAAAGGCAGAGTCTCCTCTCTCTGCAGTAATAAATACAACTGCAGACTTGCATCATTTTACCTTTCACTTACCCAGTTATTCACTTGGAAGAATTAACTTCCTGAACTTGGCTGATTTTATTTAATTTTTCAACTTTGTAATATAGCAGGGGCCACTTATTCAAAAGCAAGGATTTTACTGATCCAAGTACCAACAGCATAGTTCCCACATTCTTAAGAAAGATGTACCTCACTTCTGAGGCAGGATCACCCCTTACACCCAGTAGAAGAGTTTCCATCAATGCCACAACTTCTTGAGTTCACACAAATCTTCCACTGCAAGAGCGAGTGGATGGGAAGAAAGGGAACTCAACTACATGAGGCTTTTGAATGAAGACACAGTTAAAACAAGAACAAGATGAATCAATTACCTTCAGTTTTTACCTTTGTAATGAGAGCTGTAGTACTGAATATTTTCTCCCCTGTTTCAGCAGGTTGCTGCTGATGTAGCTATAAAATTTTTCTCCCCTTTATTAAGCTTTTCTAACCTTAGTGACCAATAGTGCCTCAATCCAATCTTCCCACTCTCCTTTTTCCTTTATGTAGCTATGCACTTGTGTATACAGATATATATAAAAAGGTGTTTTCCTAGTGACACAGAATTTTGAGGAAGATGCTATCCAAGCCTCTTTTATTTCAACTATTGTTTATAAAGGTCTGCACAAAATTTGACATACATTTGTTTTATGGTAACAGAACCTTTAATTCTCACAGTTCAAGATGATGCTTATCAGGTCAGATCTAACCAACCAGGAAACAAAATTCCAGAAACAAAATAAATAATGACCATGAGCTGTCATATTTTGCAGATCCCTCAATTTCCTTTAATAATTTGCCATTCTGCTGGGTTCTTTAGTACAGCACTTAGGAACAAGCAGATAAATTAAAAATACTTCTAATCTACATTAATAATTTGTGTTAAGTTCCACTTGAACAATTTCATAAATGAATAGCCACATTATAGCTGCCAAAGGTAGCTGTAACCCATTCACTCATTCACAGACCTAGCACTTGTCAAAGAGAGATTCTCATTTCTGTACCATGCCTGTAGACAGATGATTTTATCATTGGCTCTGATCGTGATTTGTCCTGTAAATTTTGTGGGTATTAACAGAGGTCCCTAAAAAAGCTGACAGTCCAAGCTGGGTAAATACCCTGGGTTGTACTTTAAACAGGCAGTTGCTCTCAAGGAGAAGTTAGAGCACAGGCTGAGCCTGCTTTGGCTCTGTAGGACTGAAAGCTGGACTTGAGGGTCTTGAGGGTCCTTTCCAACCTTGATGATTCTATGATTCTATATGCAGCCAAGACTCATCTATGGTCAATCCATGGTCAAGGCTGTCATCCTACACATCTCCCTAGCGTTCCAATTAGCTTCCTCCAAACAGATCTGGTCCCGAGCACCATGGTGTACATCTGCCTGTACAACACCACCAGGACCTTACCCCAGCCCTGCTGCCTTGCTGTAGAGGGATGGGTTGAATGGCTGGCCAGTAGCAGACATCTTGCTGCCTGGGTATCCTCATGCCCCAGAAAGTGGCCCAGCCCTGCAGCCCTGCCCTGGGCATGTTGGCTGGCCCAAGAGTGAGCAAGTACAAAACTGGTGACATCTGAGTGCAGACTAGAATTGTTTTGCCACTCTGGCTTGCAAAGGGACAGCTTGGAGGCTCTGGGCATTAATTCACACCAGCTAACAGTGATAGAGAATTAATTGTAAATCTTCAGGTGAGCCTGCTAATCTCCATTGGGGGGATTTTGTCCAGAACACAGCTTTTCTATCCTCTGTCTGGGCACCAAGGCTGAATCAAGCCTGTGGCAGCTATAGTAGTTGCCAAAAAATATTGCTGAAGTCATGAAGCTCTGATACTTATTTCAGGCTATTAGCAGAGTAATGACAAGATGATTGCCACAAAATATACTTCAGTTAGAGTGCAGTTCCAAAGTAAAGGAACTTAAACCAGTGATTTTAATATGCCACACACAATGAATGCATTTACAACATCTATTAAAAGAAGGTTATATTTGGGGGAGTGGGTTAATTAAATCTTAGCAGGTTATCGAAAGTTTATTAACTGAATAAGACAGCATCACATTAAAGATAATCAATGTAGAATAAACCACAGCCATAAAAATTAATACTGTTCATTCTGACAATGGAGAGGGTTTGCCATTGTCACTGAGACAGAGGTAAAAGAGTATCTGTATCCTCTGCAAATCCATCATGAAAAGAGAAGCAAAGGATAGGATGGCCCAAAAGCAAATTCATTCATGGCATGAGTTTCCAGAAAAAAATTATTAAAATTGAAAAGAAATAATCAGTAATTCTAGAGGGGAGAGAGGAATACGAACAAGCAGTTTTGCAAGCAGTGGAACTAATGAAGCCTGGTTTTCTCCAGCTTTTATGTCATGCAGTAGACTGACTCACATTGAAGAAAATGTGAGCTCCAACTGGAGCACTTTTTTTTATTGGGTTGGAACATTTATATGGTATCGTTTCCCTGTGGATTTTCTAGTGTCTAATAAAGAACAAGCCCTTCCTTCAAATGAAGCAGGAATAGTCTGTTTCCTTCTTAACCTAGCAGACTCTTTTAGGATTTCTATACTGTAGCAGTGTAGTTGAAATTGTAGCTCAACAACAGATACAAAATTTCTGAATGGCTGTTGTGAGACACAAAGGCATGCCCACCTCCTTTCCTGCTACTCACTCACAGTGTGTGCTATTCCTTCAGACTTGTTTCCGTAAGAAACCAGGCTATAACTGATGTTGTCAGAATAATGGAGGAGGGTAGTACCCACTCTGATTTGTGTTTTGAGTGTTTACTCATAATTAACCTCTTGTTTAATTTAAAATTAAATTGCCTCAAATCATATCTCACTAAATACAGGATACAGTGAAACATGTATACTATCTTAAAAAAAAAAATTGCCTCTGAGCATCACTGTGAGTTACTGCTACCTATCCTCAGCTTCATCATCCACAAGATCCATTTTCTGCAGTCAAAGGCAGTCACAGACACCTGAAGAGACCAGCACTTGGTAATACATTTGGGGGGGGGGGCAGGGGGCAGG
>JAAWXA010000004.1:10548537-10590818 GCA_038090715.1 Florisuga fusca | reverse complement strand
GGGGGGGGGGGGCAGGGGGCAGGTAAATCAAGAAAAATTGAGGATACACAGGGCCCAGTTTTGCCTTTAAAGCAATCCAAAGCCTGTGGACACAGAGGAATTTTTTCTGCTGACACCGATACACACATCTTTAAGGAGAAGGATTAGCACCTTTAACCTCCAACTTGCTTTCTGTCCAGGCCAACTTAAAGGTCTTTCCAAACATCATCAAGCTAACAAGAAAACTTTGAGAAGGAAGGGGGAAAAGATGCAGAGGCCGAAACAAGCTATGCATATTTATAGCACAAACACACCGCCCTACGCTCAATCTCCTTAATCACATGCACACGCTAGCAAGGCGGCTCCCCCAGACTTTCTCAGGGACTTGGTCTGAGCAGCTGTAGTTCAAAGTCCAACTGCCTTGGCAGCTGAAAAGAGAGAGAAAACCACAGTGGCTTTGTAAGAATTACAGTGATCCTATTAAAAAAAAAAAAAAAAAATGTCATTCTCTGCTGGGACTTAACATGGCAGTGCCACGCAGTGTGCATTGAATCCAACAGCATTTCAAGCACACAGCTCCTGGTGTAATTAAACCACAGGCTTAATTAGGTTACCATCACTATTGCTTTCTTCCTGCCTTCAGCCAAGAAGGTATAAGAAAAGATTGTCCAATACAGATACTGCAATTTAAAGTCTTAACTTAAGAACACAGTGGGTGTATATCTACTATAAAATCTATCCTAAAAACATGCCAGTTGTTAAACTAAGCAGTGCATTAGAAGCAGTTAGATATAATGAGAATGTAAATGGGAAGTATTCTAGGGAGATATTTCAGCTAAAAACAGCACACACTGTATGCTATCTTTTATTTTAATCATGCTCTAAGCCCTGCCTTTTTGAACTTTTTATAAATTCTGCTATCTCCCTTTGCAGTTACTTACATATTGCTATATAAATTCAAAGACGAGAAGCAATTAGGAATGAAGCGAAGACTCCCTCTCTTGACGCTAATACATCAAAGGAAGCAAAAAAACCTTCTCTCCACATACACACTGGGTAACACAAAGAGTTTCTGCTCTTCACAGCTCAAGTAGTTCCAATCGAGAGTCTGATGTCAGCCTCCGATTACATGGAGATGCCAAGTGATTGGAAAGAGCAGCTTTTGAAAATCCCAGCTCTCTGACTCACAAGACCACACAACCCTGCAATGATGCTTTCAAAATGCACACATATTATTCACATCAGCTGGTGATATGGGGTTTCCCCCACAATTTTGTCCACCATAACGTTGCTTCTAAGACTTCCCTGGGGGTCTTTGCTTTATTTGAGTACAATATGTCTAGGCATGCGTGAAGGAAATGTGTCAGATTTGGGGCTTTTTTTAAACATTCAGTGCTCCCTGGAACTCCATCTCTCTTCCTAACTAGTTTGGAGAGAGGAAGGACCGGGTACTGCCTTTCAACAGCCAGGCTTAAGAATTCTGACTTTGCCAGAACAGAGAAGGAGAGGTTGGGACTGGCTCATGCCAGGGAACAGTAAGGGCTGGCTTCCCTTTTCTCCCCACCTTTTGCATACGTCTGCCAGACCAGCCGTAATCTGATCCTTGAAACTGAAGCCAAAGAAGAGGTAAACCTATATTACAAATGCCAACAAAACCTGATTCTGCTGATCCAGAGCAGAAGCTGAGTGGCACCGTTACACTGGCTGTTTACATTTGCTTCCCACAAATCCTTCCCTCAGTCCACTGACATTTGAGAACTATGCAAGAGGTTTTTGGAAACATTCTAGCCCCTTCACCTTCCATAAAGGGAAACTACTATCTTTTACGCACGTGAATGAACAGGTGAATGTTATCAGTCTGTTTATTTCTTAGTCTCCAGATCTCTCCTGTATCAGCAGAGGAACTAGCCAAAAGTAGGACTGACTCTCTTGATTTCACTGGAACATTCATGTTTCCATATGAACGCATACAATAAATTACAAAGGCTTTTAAACAGAAGCAAGGAGTTTCAAAGGGGCTGTGGGAAGGCATTTCTATGAAACAATCAGATCCACCTCAGGCCTAAGTCTCTTATGGGCCTGATTCTATCTTCTCTTTATTCATGTGTAAATGAGACTTCATTGGTCTTAAAGGAGTTAAGCCATTTCCACTAGAATTTCTAATAAACCTACTGAGGACCTTTGCTTGGCTCTTGAGTATCAGCCAGAAAGAAGTTCTACTAATGATTAAGATTACACAGCTATACAGCTGAAGTGAGTAAGGAATGCAACCTTGAGTATGCTTGGGCCTTTTGAATGGCAGACTCTTCATCTTGCAACAAAATACCCAACAGTTCAAACCTGTTACATCAGTTTAAGTGCTAGTGGTTGGATAAAAAGCAAGGAACTAGAAAATGACAAAGGCCTTCTATTCTCTACTGATGGTAAAGCAAGTAAGTGAGATTTGACAAAATTTCTGAAGATTTACATGTATATAAAAAGGAATGGTTTCAGAGGAAAATAATCACTGTCTGCTATTCATCTTTACCACACTGTGCCAGATAAAGCCTAATCAGTCTACCTGAGCAACGGGCTTTCAGAATCTTTCCATTGAGAGTCTCACTGACCTCAGTGAGACAAAGGATTTTACATTCTGCCTTTACCTGCAAAAAGACCAGAGGCTGCTTTCAACAAACCAGCATCACTGACGGTGACAATTTCCAAAACATTACATCCCTGCCAAAACCACATAACAAATTCCATCCTGTTACCTTCAATCATGGGAGAGAAAATAATCTCTCAAGCCCAGCTTCTGAATGGTCATGTTTTTGTGTAAAAAGTCTTTAATCACTATTCTGTAAACAGAGATAAGGAAATCTTTCTCCTAAATGACTGTACACTAGCTAATTGTGCTCCAGCTAATGCTGTGGTAAGGTGGGGACTGGATCCTTACCTGAATGGGTTTTTCCTCCTCTGTTGTTCTGACAGCAGTAAATGTAAGAAGCAAAGCAAATGTTTTGTCCTCCTGCTTCTTTCAACTCTGTTAACTTGCCATCAATCCTCTGCATTTAGAAGCCAAGCACTGAGGAAACTCTCCAACTTTCTCACACCCACAACTTGGGTTTTTTGCATTCACGGGCAAATTACTGTCAAGTGCACTAGAGATGCATGTTCTCTAACACAAACTAGTACTCATCAAGCAGGAAGACCCAAAAAACCCCACATTTGGCAAGTAAAGCCAAAAGTCTTTTGTTTTCAAAAAGGACAAGTGGAGAGGATGTGTCATGCCTCTTGGGCAGGAGCAGGGTATAAAGCTGAAGGTGATGGATTCCTAGATCCAGTGTGTAACTCAGCTTTCCTTTGGAGGTTTTATTCTGCACCTAATAAAGATTCATCAATTAATATGATTTCAATGTAGAAAGAGAGCTCTACATACAAAAATGTGCTGAGCTTCATGTCCCCAGGCTACATTAGTGTGTAAACTCAAAGGTGTAACTAGTCTTAGACTCATACATGCACATGCACTATAAAGCATTATAATACGGAGTTAAGGGAAGCTAGAAATCTGTTCTGATTTGTCTCCAAGATATTTTTGTGTAAACATATCCAACCTATGGAGGTCTACAGTTGTGTCTCAGCACAACAGAAGATTAATACAATGAAAATTGTACTTCAAATTCTCTAGGATTTTGTGAAGTTGGGATAAAGTGCAACACTTATCTACCCAACTTGCACTTGCTGTTTTTTTCTTTTCAGATGGTACCTTCTTTTAAGGTCTTGTGCAACTGCCTGAAGATCTGTGCAAAGATGCTCACCAACAGGTAAGCCTAGGGTTGCCTTATGATGCAACCATATCCTGAGATGGCAGCAATTAAAGTTTCTAGTTTCTATTTCAGCAGCAATTGGGACTTCAGCCTATTAAGTCAAGGAAGAGGAGAGGTATTATCTAACGAGTTTTGGGTCCAACATATGTTTTGTAGAAATGGTAGGATTGTGGCAGAAGGCTCATAAAAACCTTACAATTGATTAAACATTTCTCTATAGTGCTCAAAACCCAAACAAAAGAGAAATATATCAGTGTGTAAAAACAACACAAAAAATTCCAAAAAAACCCACAACAAAAATAAAACAAACAAACAAAAACTAACAAAAAAAACTTCACCAAGTAAAATCAAAACAAAACCTTCTAAAATGCACAGTGAAAGAGACTAAAAGCAAAAGTGAAACTAGCCAGGCTGTTCTCAGTAACAGTCTTCAATGAAATGGAATAAATTAATTCAGAGCCTGAAATGATAAAAAAATCTGTTTGCAGCTGTCTTTTTTCCTGACACTTCAGGAAAAATAAACCTATAGGGAAGCTGGCTGCAGAAATCCAGGGGCCTCTGAAGAGCAGGGTAAGACAGGAGATCCCCACACTTTGAAGTGGTTGTGCAAGCACGTAGGGAAATCAGGGATGGGAAAGTGGAGCAGTGAAGATACAGCAGGAAACCCCTGGAAACAATACAGCTTTTAGAAAGATTGGCTACTGGTAACACGTTGATGTTTTCAGGAAAAAAAAAAAAAATAATCCTGGAATGTGTGGAATTCTCTGAGATGCCAGGGTGCAAACAAAAGAGGATCTCCTTAACCAGGCCTTTCAAAATCAGCTGCCTGGTCATTGCCGATTATTCAGAAAGCAAGATGGCTTACATCATTAGTTTCAGAAAAGTACAATATTCCACTTAGACTGCCAGATCTGTAGTCCCCTGGACTGAGAAATCATCTTTCCAAGTAACAATGAAGGCACTGAGTCCCAAGTCATAAATCCAGCACTTCTACATTCTGTATTACCGAGATAATCAAGCATCTAATAATAAAACTGGGCAGTATCCCACTGCTCAGTTCTCTTGCTATTAATAAGAAAACTCTTAAGCAACAGCCAGACTGACAACAATCGTGTTATTCCCACATGGTTCTCCTTTAGAAGCAGACCCTGGAGCTGATCATGATAAAAAGCAGTAAAGTACTTAGAGCTGCAGAAGGGCAAAGTAGTTAGTTCAGGAGCTGAGCAGGAAAACATTTCTCAGCCTTGTTTCTCTTCCAGTGAGAGGGTGGGAAAAGATTTGTATTTCCAAGATGCTGGCTGGCCAGAGGCTTATAAGAAAGATGAAAAGGCAAGCAGCATCTGGGAAGGCAGAGGTGAGAAACCTTGACATTTTGAAGATGACCCGCTTTCAACTGCCCAGAATCAGTCCTTTATTGCACCTAACAAGATTTCTCCAATCCCTCTGAACAGTGGCAAGAAAAAAAAAAAAATATCAGTAAATACGTTTACCACTAGCTCAGCAGAAGAATTTAAGTTCTTTTCTTAAAGTAAAGCATATCAAGTCTTGAAAACATTCACCACTTCAATAGCAACAGAGCTGAGAATCTTCTGACCTCATGAAAATGACAGCAGTAGTGATAAGCACTACTGGAAAAATGTTTTTTTAATTAATTTCAATTTTATGTTAATATTCCCTTAACATAGAAGTTTTATCTGAATGAAACAATACATAATTTTTAATATGAGATATAACAGTATTACACAAAATTGTACAATATGCTATCTTCAAGAAGGCTCCTCTCCTGCTGCCTTTCCCCTGAGTATCATATCAGAGACCACCAAAGAAAGGCATTCTGGACACAGGATTGGGTGAAGGAACCCTGTCTAACCACTGGCTCCAGTAGCTCCCAGGATGGCATCAGCCCATTGTTTACTTTTCCTCACCCAGGCTGTGCTTTCACAAGCGAATCTCAGAATCCAGCTGGCTTACAAGGCATGGAGAAAAAAACCCTTCCAGTGTCACAGCTAAGTATCTAGGGCACGTCTGATAGCATTATTCTCAAATCATTGTGCTGCACTTGGTGTTAGAACATCAAGAATGCCTCACTGTGGTAAGATAGCCCAGCGGTTTTAAATTGAGTACTTTAAAAAAAAAAAAAACAAACAAGTGTGGTTGGGCTGGGTTGCACTGTCGTGGTGCTAACATACCAGGACATGGCACCTAAGTCAATGTGCCAAGTAGCTCAGCACCTCCAGGCTCCTGGTATGTGACAGGTTTGAGGCTACCATCACAGTTGGGTGCAGTGGCTGAGAGCCAATTCATTCCTTGTGGTGCAAGTTAAAACCTCCATCCCATTCTGACTTATTCTTAGATGTGTCATTTGGGCTTGACAGACAAATGCCAGCCCAGAGACCACCCCATCATTCTTGGGTTTGCTGCTGGTGGTAGAAGTCAGCATGCCTTAATGTGACATTGGTAAGGTGCTGGGCAGACCTGTGACCACCTGTGATTGTTCTGTTGGTTTCAAAACACTAACTGGGTGCAGTGACTCAAGTGAAATACTGTCAGGAGCCAACTGTGTAGGCACTTCATGCTCAAAACAAACATTAGCATAGTATTGCTGAAAGTACTAATGAAGAAGGAGGTGTCAGCCCAGAAAAGAGAAAGCATGCTAGCGTTATATACTGCAGTGAGGATGAAGAGTTTCCTGGTAGGCAGTTTTATCTGCCCCTTGGGAATACTTCCAAAGGGAAGCATTGTTGTGGATGTGTATGGTTTTGGGAGATGTGAGGAGAAGACATGCAGAATGGTGCTGTTCAGCTCCAGGTCCCAGTTAAGATGTCCAGGGGTAGCACTATGTAAATACAGCTGTGCTGGTCTAGCACTGGATGGGGAATCAAAGCAGCCAGAGGATGCAAAGAAGTTGACTGCTCATGCACGTTGGGTCAGTGTGGAGACTTTCTCCTTTAAAGCACAGGTAGCACAGAGCTGCAGGGAGAGGAGCAATGAGGACTGGGGAATGTGCCTGCAAGCAGCTGTATAGCTGGAGGCAAGAGGAACACCTTCTGGAGGAGGAGTGGTGGCAAAGCCCAGCATTGTGAAAGGAGCCCTTAGCTGATCAGACCGAGGGACATCTGCAGCTCTATCAGCAGCACTGCACTGCACATCGTACGGTGTACAGGGGGAGGGAGGAGCATCAGGTATGTGCAGGGAAGATCGTGACCAAAAGCCTCTCCTCTTCTGAAGGGAGGGTTTAAAAGGAAACAGAATACCAAAGAAGCGGATTCCACATTTATCATCACGGGTAAAGCCAGACTCTCTAATTAAGCACATGACATAACTGTGCTGTAATATCAAGGTTTTGCACTGTGATTTGAAAAGAAGCTGCACTTGCACAACCCAGAAAGAAAAAAGCCGTAAGGATTAGAAAGGCTAAGCTCTGCTCTCACTTACATTGCTATATACCCACAGTTACTCAGCTTAAAAGACTTGCAGATGAGAATGTGATAGAAGGAGTTTCATTTCCTCAGACAGTTCCCTCACGACACCGGCCAAGCCTCCCTCTCACCGCAGTTTCCAATCACAGCCCAGCACTCCCAAAAACCTGAAACCACAGATAGCCTCCCTCAGTCTGATCTACAGTTGATGTATATTAATGTAGCACCAGCAAAGTCACTCTACAGCTGCTGAGAATCTACTTTAAATACCACTGAATACTTAAGGCTTGAATCTGTTAATCAGTACAGATTCACTGATCCTGGAGGAGTTACTTATATTTCCAAACTGCTCCAAAGGGGAGAAAACCCAAAGCACCATCTTTAAAATAACACCTTATAAGCACCTAGAAGAGGGCACGCTCGCATTTACCCCAGCATGAATTCACTTAACTGTGCTCACTGGAGATACCTGTTAGTTAGAGGGGAACATCAGAAGGCAAAAACTAAGTCAAATTCCCCTTTGAAGCTACTTCTTTTCCTAACCCGAATATTAAGAGGAGGGGATCGACACGAAACTCTGCTGTTCCAGACTTCCAACCCACAGCCCTACCTATCAAAAAAAAACATATTCAGAAGTGCTTGGGAAGCGTATGTGCCAGTGAGAGTACAAAATCATTACGCCGTTGTGAACACGAGCCTTATTCAGCAGAAATCGGCAGCTGTTGGGACTACAGAGCCTGTCACCACTTTTATAGTCTGGGTGGAGAAGACGAGGATTCGAGCCCTCACTGCTCATAACACAAGTCGCATATTGCCTTGATCTTCGGCTTTCCTCTCTCCCTGTCTCCCCCCCTCCCCGGCAGCACTTTAAACAGAAATATGTCATTCAACAAACTTCTTTATTTTATGTCCGTGAGAATTAGCTAACGACGAAGCAGCTTTATTAATTCTACTTAAGATCTTGAAATTTCGATCGGGAAGTCAGAGACACTTCTAGGGGGAAAACAAATCTGTCGGCGAAGGGGGGCAGGCGAGCATAGGGAGAAAACCTAAAGATGCCTGGGGACGAGGGATCATCTCCATGCCCTCCACCCCCCCCCAGGGCCCCGCAGACAGACCTCGGCCGCCTCCCCGGCCAAACCCTTGGCTGCAGAAGATGTGTCCCGAGAGCCCTGCCAGGCAGTTCCTTACGTAAGGCACAATGCACTGACATCATCCATCCCTCCCGCCGGTATCTCCGCGGAGCCCAGCGGTACCNGGCGCTGCAGGGCCCTTAGAACCGGACCGGACAGAGCCGATGACCCATCGCGTCGCGCCGCCCCGACGGGAGCCGCGGTGTCGATGCGCGGGCTACGGGGTTGTCGTGGGGAGCCCTGTCAAAGAGCGGCCACTGCACCGGGCAGACCGAGGTTCGGCCAGGGCGACTCTTTTTTTGAGCCACGCAACCCCCCCCCGCCGCAGCCCATCTCCCCTTCGGTGGGATCATTGTTCAGATGCGAAGAAGAAGGAAAAAAGAGTGGTACAAAAGGGACCGTATTTAGCGAGACCTGACAGCTGCAGGAGGCTGGTGCCTGCCCTGTGGTGACGCTTCTCGGGGGCTCTGCAAAGGATATGGTACCAAAATGGTGTGGTACAAAATCAGGTGGGTGCACTTGAGCACCTGGCTTCTTAGGAGGTAGTGGGAAAATTATAGTTCCAGTCTGATAAGGAGAGCTGTGCCTGATGCAAGACAGCTGAGCTTGCTTACATACATTCCTGAAAATTCAACGTGCCTAATGAGCAGGCATTTACATCTGAATGTAAACTGTAAATTATTAGTCGTAAATATGAAGCACAGATACCACAGGAAGAGCTAGTGTAAAAGGAGAGCCAAGCAGTCTCAAATGCAGGCATCCCACAGCTGGGAAAAGTTAGCTTGAGTTTGTCCACTTGATCTTAACTTGTCATCCTTGCACACCTGTGTTTTGACATAGTCTGTCACTACACAGCTACACACAGGCAGCTTTAAATTACCTCTGGTCAAGTAGTCTGACTTGCAGATAACTGCACTGGAGAGAGAGTTGCCACCGGCCCAGTGGTACCCACACCCTGGGCTCTGTGGGCACAGACACTGGATCTGGGTCTGACATCTCAGAGCATGAGCTGACAAACTTCGCTGGCCCACCTGTTGGCTTTTGGCACAGACAGCTCATGTGCCTTCACACTGTGCCCCTGGAAGAGTAACACTTTGCCACGTGAAGTTAGCACCAGCCTTTAGCTCAAGTTTCTAACTAATGCTTGAAACGGGAGTCCCAGCCTTGTGCTTGGAGGGGGAGGAGGTTGCAGAGGCTGCCCCTGCCCATCCCAGTCTCAGCACCATCTCCCCATGTCACAGTCAGTCAGGGTATGTTACTTATAAGACACTGGAAGGTATTTTAATATTTCACTTGAGATTCATAATGGGGCGAGGGGGAGTGGTTAAGTTTCATTGCTCCAGACAGCAGCAGCCATCCAAACGGATGTGGGATCACAAGTAAAGGACTACAGAAGTCAAACCTGTTGGAAGCAGTGTTTCAGGACTCACTGAGCAGGGGCAGGAGCAGGAGCTACCTGTGATGAAAGCAGCTTAGGCACTCAACCTGCCCCTCGCTCAGGCACCCACCCGATGGGCTACTGGATCGAGCCATTCATAACAGGTATAAGCTTCAAGAGGCAGAATTCAGATTCCACAGCCTCCTGTTTGTGTGTAATGTCTGATCAGCTGACAGGAGATGAACAACTCTCTTTCTTCTCTGGAAAACACCTTGATTCCTGAAGCGTATCCCTACTCATCCCTAGGGAAGCCACCAGAAGCCAGCACTCACTCTGCCTTTACTTTTCCCAGTCTGTTATTACTACTCCACGTTACTCTTCACTCTGTGGCCTCTCTTTTTGTCCCAGGCTTGGAAAGATATAGCTCATCTTAGGAACACTAATAGTCCCATGCCAATACCATGGCTTCTGTATGCAGCAATGTGGGGGACACAGTGCCATAGCCACACACAAACAAACTTGTTTAAAAGAGACAGGTCCTGCCAGATCTGCACATCATGGGAAGCATATCTTCATTTTGGAGGTCGTGTTGCAGTTCCTCCTTCCTTCTGTAAGGGTAGGTGTTCCTATTTTTCTTAGTTTTTCATGGCAAAGAGAACAGACTCCATACACAGCTTGGCTCTAGTGCACCAGCACTTTCTACCAGGCAAGTAAAGACACCTTAGTTTCCTTAAGTCACAATACATCTCCTACCATTGCAGGTGCTGGGGGGGGTAGGTAGTACCTTGCCCCAGTCACACACCTACTATAGGTTTTCAATCAGTAATATTGGGTGGTACAAATTCAGCAGCTTCTCAGCTGCCCCAGGGATTGTTCTTGGTGTGTCTGTTCGATCGCAGACAAGTAAGTGGGGAGCAGTCCTGAGTGTTAGCCATAGCCTCACAGGATGGGTGAGAGGAAAAACATCTTCCATGTTGGATTTTGAACACTTAATATTAGGCCTCAGCTCTGAAGTCCTTCTCAGAGGGGCCTGTCCCTCTGCACAGACTGCAGGGGCAGCCCAGGGAGGATAGCTTCCTGGGGCTGAAGTTAAACCTCAGGGCTAGTGCCCCAGGTATCAATTTGTGAACACAACAGCCTGGACCAATCTTCTGCATCACTAGATTTCAAGAAGCACTTAAAGACCTCAGAGATTGAGACACGTCAGAAAGAATACTAGTCATGAACACAGATACGTATGTGAAACAGTTACATATGTATTTATTTACTGCAGCTTTCTGTTGGACTGTACTGCTTCCTCACATGTGCATGAGCTGTATTCCCTGTGTTGGTTGCATTAAATTTAGGTTGGGTTGCTGCTGTGGATGTTGTTGGCTTTCACCCTTGACAAAAAAAGGCTGCATGATAGTTTGCTTCAGAGACATGTGCAATATGGGCATGGAAAAGTGAGTAAATAAAGGTAAAAGAAAGGTCCTGCTTGATCTCTCACTGGCAGTGCTGGTGGTTGGCAGTCCCCTGATCGTAACCCTCAGTAGCTGTTGAGCAGCTTCCCATCCCCAAACCACTTTTATACTCATCCCCTGGCTGCATTTTTGCTGCTGACACCCTTGCTGCAGTGGATTTTTGTAACAACACCAGCTAGGAGGCATTCATGTTGATGGAGATGGAAGGCAGGACCATTGGCAGATGAGAAGGAATCTGGTTCCCTGCTGCAGAGAGCTGCAGGGAGCAGGGATGTAGGATTAGGCAATCTCACCCTGTTTAGCAGGGCTCCTCTGGCCTGCTGCAGTATGTCTTGTTCTCCAGTACCAGAAAAGGATGAAAGGCTGATGAGTGATACAGGCGATTGTCATTTCCTCCTCTTTCCACAGCTGTCAAGAGGATGTCATTAGACATTACATTAATGAAGTTGTGGCCTTTTGACCATAATACATCATCTGTCATCGCTGATGCTATCCCCCCTAAGTATATTACTTATTTACTCTCAGTAAGCATCTCACAGACAGAGCATTGCCAAACCTGTACCCACTTAGTCTAGCAAGAAGTATCCCTGTTTGGAAATGCCCTTCACAGTTCAGTTGCCATTTTGCACTTAAACCCCACAGCTGGCATTTATTGATCACACCAAGGTCACATTAAAGGTAAAAGCTTATAGGGCAGGAAACCAGCACAGTAAGGGCAGTTCACTGCAAATCTGGACCTGCTCATTTCTGACTCTCAGCCCTGCCAGGGTTTTTCAGCAAGAACTTATCAAGACCATGTCTAAAACATGGGACATCAGGATTTTAGCTGGGAAATAGTCTTGATGAAGAGGCTTCCTGACTTGGTCAGGCAAAAGGTTGGTAATTCAGCCTTTGACAATGTATCCTGTGTTCCCCAAAATGCTCATCTGCTTGGGACATAGAGAGGATTTCTTCCTCCAATGTGATCCATCCTCTGAAAGCAATGCAGCTAACGTTCTGAAGGGCACATTTCCCTTCTTCTAGTTCCTGCTTCCATATAGCTTTATTGGTGTGAACATCTATATAATTGCTTACAAAGCACTCAAGAGACTGCAAGTCTTTTCTAGGAGCTGTTACGTGAATAGGTATGGATAGATACAAGTATGAATATTCCCTGTTCATCCTTGCCTCTGTGATCACTCACAGTACTCACAAATACACAGTCGCTGCCCCTTTGTCACCCCTTCTAATGCTGTGT
The DNA here is from genome assembly GCA_038090715.1 of Florisuga fusca. Taxonomy (NCBI): domain Eukaryota; kingdom Metazoa; phylum Chordata; class Aves; order Apodiformes; family Trochilidae; genus Florisuga; species Florisuga fusca. Next base: position 10,578,406 of record JAAWXA010000004.1, on the reverse strand, counting down.
AGTCTGAATTTTCTCTTGTCTTCTGGGCCTCGGCACCCTTTTTTCTCATTGCTCATTGAGAAGAGGAATTTTATGATTCTCAGTAGAGCTGTTTCCCTCACACCTCCTGCTGAGGACATATGCAGGCATTAGAACAGTGAGTGTTTCTCTGTGTTAATCTCTCTTTCCTATCCAATTGGATTTGCCCAGGTATTTGCGTGCTGTCACCAGCTTAAACTGATCCAGCCCACTACTGCTCTTCCTGGTAGTTATTAGTATTTGTATTACCATAAACCTTTTTATTCTGAAACTATGACCCCACTGTTTTAGTCACTGGTTTAAGTGGAGAAAATGCAGGGCCTGCAGGAGTACATCTACCTATAGCAAAAGGTATAATTGGACTCCACATGGTGCTGCAAATCACACAGCGCAGGCAAAACAGAGTTTAAAAACTGCAAGCTGACTCCCTTTCTTCAGACTCTCTTGATTATAGTTGTTATAGAGTTTACTTGCAATCAGGGTAGGGATGACATTTCAAACTGAAGAGTGATTATTAAATTGACACTTCCTTTAAAATGGGCCTAAAGTCAAGGCTGACATGCTAATTGAATTTTGTTAGAAAGAAACGTCTGCTTTAATAAGGAAACTTCCTTATCTCTCTAACAAGTTCATGTTAAGTGCACACCTACTAAATGTTTTCCATCACTACTACCTGGAATTGCTAGTCAGAAAAAAGCCCTCATTGGAGCATGCCTCTGAACAGCAAATGCTGTCATTTCCTTTGATGTCAATATTAGGTTCAAATTCGTGTATCCCATTGACTGCTAGCATTGGGAGATGTCAAAGAAATAAAAAAGAAAGATGTTCAAATGTTATCATTTAAGCTTTTTAAAATAATAATCTTAGAATCATAGAATAATAAGTTGAAGGGGAGAAAGAATGGTTGAGAATGTACAATAAATAATGGTTAAGAATGTGCAATAAATCCAAGAAATCAAAATGGGAATTTGGGAATTGCTGGCAAACTTCAGGGTCCCCTGCAAAACACTTAATGGTTCCAGTTGCTTTAAGTATCTATGCTGTTATTCTGGAGACATTCTTGATTTGTCATCTCAGAAGAGGGATCTGTAGAGGTCATTTTGGATGCCTTTGCTAGACTCCGTACCAGAACACAGCACAGTCACTGCATTGCTCCAAGCTGGACTTTAGGGAAGCTCTATCATCTGGGCTATGCCACCATGTCTTAGGAAAGAGCAAGTGGGTACTTCTTCAGATGACAAAACTTTCAAACTAAAGTCAGGCTCTATTTTATATAGGAGAGCTCTCCTGAGGCAAAATTGTTGGTGACCTCAGCTGCCTCCAGCCTATGCATCTCTAAAGTCCTAACTAGGACCATTCAGGATGACAAAAAGTTAACAAAGGTGGTTATATCTTAAAAAAACATGATAAAAGAAGAGGCAGACAAAAATAAATGGTCTTTACAAAGAAATATAATCCACCCAAGGTAACAGATGGGATAAAGAAGATCTTTTACTTCTAATGTAAGTAACCATCGGGGGTTGGACTAGATGATCTTTCGAGGTCCCTTCCAACCCCTAGGATTCTATGATAATGTGAGATCCATCTGCCCTCTTTATCACTCTGACTTCTTAATTGCACTTGATTTGATAGCAGTAGGGGTTTAACCTGCACATTGTGGGTATTTTCACTGTCCTCTTCAATTTTGCCTGCTGTGCACATCAAGCCAAGTCTGCACTCTTGATTCAGGGCTCAGTTGACCTCAGCTGACATTTTGCTTGTATCAGGACAGTGGGAGCAACACTAGTGAGCAGAAAGGAAGATTTATTGTGAACAGAAGGTGAAAACCCCATCATCCACAGATGATAATTTGTTCAATATTAACAACCTTCATTTTAACACTTCCTAAAATAATCTGGCACATGATGATTGCACAATGAACTTATTCTAACTCTCTACCATACAGTCTCAATGTGGAAGTAATTTCAGTTTTCTGTATTCTCGTGTCAATCCAGCTTGCAGTTCATGTCAGCAGGTCAAGGCCAGTAAAATGTCACTTTCAACCCTTACACTTACGGTGAAGAGCTGAAGGAGGTGCTGCTCCAGGAAAGGGCAGGTCAGGTCATTGCCTCCATGCTTCCCACTGCTTCTCTCAGAGAAGAGAGACTTCAGTTTGGTCAGATGGGTTTTCACCTCACCTGTTCCTTCCTCTGCTGTGACAAGACCTTATCTCACTCAGCCCTGGATGCTGCCTGGAGACCAAGCTAGCTTTGCATTTCTGAGGGAGGAGGGTAAGTCCACATCACAGATTTTCTGGCAGCACTTCATGCCAGCCATCCCCCGGAGGTTTTAGGCAAGCTTTTGCTGTTTAGCCCACTGATGTGGATTCCAGCAGAGGAAGAGCAAATCAGGCTGGTTTCACCTTTAAAGACTAGGGAGGGAGAGATGTGAGGGTATTTCAAGCTCTGTCCAGCAGTGTACAGGCCACATTCCAGCTCAGTGTAGCAGAAGCTTAATTTATCAGAAAACCCATGCTCCAGGGATCCAAAATAGCAAAATAGGGAACAAATCAGGTTTGAAGACCACTGGGGTAAGTAAATTCAAAAGCTCATGCTGCCCTGCACGTACTCTTTCCAGCTGTATGATTTCCTTTATGTATAAAAGTTTGTCTGCCAGGAGCAACTCTTTGATTTTGAAAGAAATCAAAATAACAAAAGATAAATAATTACTTAGTAGGTGGGCTAATTCCTCCTTCCATGTCTTTGTCCACAAGGGAGACTAAAAGCATAGCTTTACACTTAGTGGCTTGGCAGTGCTTCCAACCCTCCGCCAGCAGAAGGGAAAGGCACCCTAAACATGAATATTTTAACTCCTGCCACAAAGCAGTGAAGGTTGGCTTGTACCCTTGAGCAGGCTGAATATTTCCTACATATCATGTGTTAGTACCGGTACCGAAAGCAGAACCGCCAGCCCAGCTTTTAAGAAGAATCTTCATCCAATATAAATAATTTATAGTTTGAGACCGCTTGTGGTCTCATCATGGTCAGGAAAATCAGCTTCCTGTTCTGGTTAACTAACAGGTAATACTTTAAGTACTCTGAAAATGCACCATAATAGGAAAAGTCTGATGAAGTGCTTTCTGTTTCAAAAGAAAACAAAGTTAATTAGTCAACTGCTCTTAAACCAGAAAAATATGGTAGAGAAACTGGAAAGGTATCTATGAGTTTTTAGACAAATAGAGAAATATGTTAAATAGTGGAATGTCATTAGAGTCTGCATTTATTTTAAGGATAAACAGAGCTATTATACAGTTACCCACCTACCTATCTACCCTTTCTGCCTAATGGGCTCTTTTCCTTGTGTACAGAAAACCCTCCAGCCCTATCCTGTTTACAGCTGAGCTGCAACACACTGAAAATCATTACTTCAGATTTTGGACATTAACTCTGTCTGCTGGCAAGAGGAAAACCTTCTCATATTATCTAATTATGGCTTCAAGCAGCACTAATGAAGAAGTTGCGCAGGCTGGGGCCTGTTTTCTCTGCTCTGGAGGCGTCGACAGCGAGTCTGTGGTTGTGGTCACACAGAAGCTGGGAGGGAAGCTGGGTTTGCCAGGCACAGCAGCACGCAGGGTGAAGCTGAGCACTCCAGAGAGCAGCCCCAGACAGAGTCTGGTCCACACCCCCAGCTTATGATTGCATCCTCCATCCATGAGCTTGAGACCCCCATCAGCACCTCCCTCCCCTCTGGCCTGCTGGATGGGGATGGGATCCGGCTGGGAAGTGGCTGGGCTGGGGATGGAGATTTCCAGGGATGGAGCTTTCCGTGGTTTGGAGAGGTGAGGTGTGCAGCTGTGGCTGAGCAGCCCTGGCTCGTGGCAGCAGTGCATTCCTGGCAGTGGGCTGCAAGCTGCTGCCCTGCTTCAGGGGAGCTGCATCTGGTTGGTGGTGGGTGAAACTTGGATATACGTCTGCTGGAATCAAATGAGTTCTCTATACCAAGGTAAAATAAGGGAAGTTCAGGCTAAACAAGGCAGGCTGGGTCTGCACTCATAGAAAGGACTGAAGGTTGGTGTGGAGATCAACGAGCTTCATAGCTTGGTTTTGTATCATGGACACCAACAGCTGAGCTCTATGCTGCCATTCCTGACCTGCTACAGATTCCAAAGCTGAGTTGTGTAGGGATAGGTGTGCTAATTTTCAAAGTACCATTTAAACCGTGGCACTGGCATAGATGTAGTCACACCATAATGAATATAGAGTAGTGATGAAAATAGAATACCAAGAAAAATCAGAAGAAACTTCACCTACGTGACAAGAAAAGAAACCCAGACTCAGATATGAGTTAACTGGAATTTTCTTCTACTTCTCATTAACATCTGGGATGGAGAATCCAGCAAAGCTGTGATTTGTTTACCATACATGCACTCAAAGGCCACTGCATATCTTTGTGTTCTGGCACAGTGAAAGTTATTTGCAATAATGAATTTTTTAAATTCTTTGGAGAAAAGTAAGTGCATATTCCCTTCCCCCACCAAAGGGGGAAAAAAAAAAAAAAAAAAAAAAAAAAAAAAAAAAAAAAAAAAAAAAAAACAGAGACTTCAAAGGCTCACAATACTGGTTAAGAATCAGTTCTCTTTTTCAAAGAAAATGTTATTAGCTAATCCTTGAAATTTGGTTTTTGGCAGATGACACAGTATTTCCTGCAGGTGCAGAAACAAGAGGGTATTAAAAGAGTTTTGGTAATACACAAAAAACTTCCCAACTAGTCTTACAGTTCTATCTGTTCAAGGTAGACTGAATGAACTCCCTGATCCCTCATGCATGTACTGAAATGCAGAAGCATTAGAGGAGATTCTTCACATACATGAACCTGTATATCTGCTTTACTGAGAAAGTAAGTCTGCTAAAGTAATGTCTTCATTTTATTTTATTTTTTAAAAAAAGAAGAAAAATAATGCTTTTATTACTGATTTTATCAGTAGTATCAGGGGAAGTAACAGAAAATACAATGCAGTTTATAGTGGAAATGCAACTCATAGCTGAAAGTGTGTCTACACATTGGTTAACAATTCCAATAATAAAACACCATAAGCATGCAAAAAAGCATCACTCCCCACCACTTTCCTGCTTACATCAGTTTGGAGGTGCATTGCATATTCTGGCCTTTACAAGGTCTTCTTTACAAGGTTTTTTGTGCGTGTTTTTGTCTGCTTTATCCATGGCCAATCCCGATTCCCCTGTTAGTTACAAGTCCCTGGTTATCAGCAGTATCTCTCTCTCAAGTCCTTTGTTAAGATGAAATCCTGTGCCTTTGATTTAAAACCTGGCTGTATCCCAGTGACAATTTTCCCACTGAGACTTTCACCTCAAATTTGGCCCAAAGATGCCCAAAGCCATCTCTTACACTTCCCATGGCAACCAACTGCTTGAAGTCAAATATCTGGGATTAAGACGCCCTTAGTAGTTAGCAACCTGAAAAGGAGCACCTGAATCAATAAGGGATGATGGAATACCAGCAAAATTTGCAAGGAAACCCATTTCTGTTTTCTAGCAATGCAAACATTTGTTCTGTTGCCTTCTTTTTCAGGCATACTCTGAACAACACTGCTTAAAAATTCAATGCAGAGACATGCAGACGTATGAAATGCAAACCACAGTACAACTGTAGCTCCCAACTTCTAGAAAAGATACCATGTGAGCTTAGTTCATATGTCTATTATTGAGACTTAATAGACTTAATAATAAAACTGTGTATGTAAGGAGACATAAATGCTATCAGGACACAATAAAGCTTACCCCTTTATTGGATACTTTGCAGCCGTCCCAAATAAAGTATTTTTAATTGTTCTTGGGATCTTGAATATGGTATACAGGTGCTTCCGTTTTCTTGCAAGCTTGCAAGCTTCTGTCACTACAAGTTCATTTTCTGGAGTACATTTTGTCCCTACACAAGGCCTCAGAGATACAGTGCTGACACATAGTGTCAGAAAACTTGACAGAGTTACAATTTTTAGTAGAACCATGCAAAACAGCCACAAGATACCACACTGAAGAGTTAAACAAGTTCAAACATTATTTGTTTTTCCTGTATCCCAAGTCAGCCTGCAATGAACAGAGAAGTAAAGAGACAAGACAAATATTTTGGCCAGCATGTCCTACATAGTTTGACCCAGCACCTAGAATAACTAGGTATTTTCCAAAATGCATTTTCAATCAGCTCTCTGAACTAGCTGGGAGACCTGAGACACCAAATGAGATTAATGCAGCACTATTAAACAGGTATCACCAACATTATACAACTGTGTTAAAAAAAAAAGAAAAGAAAAAAAAATCCCTAACCAAACAAAGACACAAAATCCACTAGGTCCACATTTAAATCACTGCACAAGTGTCTTGATTTTCAAAAGCTTCTCTAATTGGCCCTTATTACTCTAATTTTATTGACATTTACATAGATGTGTCAAAGTGCCTGCTGAAAAGCTTAATCCATTATAATACTGTTCAGAGAAGAAGAGGGCTCAGGAGATTTAATTTTTTGTTAGAAGAGAGGTTTAAACAACTTGGGTATTAAGGAATATTTATTGCTTAAAGAAAAATAACCCAAAAGCTAGTAAATGAAATAAATGTTTCTGGAAATGGAGAGTCTATGTCTTGAGTACAAGGCATTTGAGTAGAGCTATAGAAATCTCATTTCCTTTGCATAGATTTATTTCCCTGAGGGTGACAATAAAATGGTGTTGGGTGTACTTCAGGATCTCCCTCCCCTCCCTGTCCCAACACAGACTCTTCCTTGTGTGTAGAGGCCCCTGAAGGTAGGTGGGGTAAGGAGTAGGGAGAGAGGCTACAGAAAAAGTACAACTCTGACCCTAACATGAGTCTCTTAACTGTGATTATAAGCATGAGAAAGGTATCCAGAATCCCTGCACTCACTCTTTACTTAATGCTGTGTGTCAGTGAGTTGTCCATCCTGCTAAGATGAGAATCATGCTCTCGAAATGCCTCTCTCTGCTCCTAGTTTATAGAGGTACTGTCTTCCTAGTCTGGACATCTCAGTAATGAACCAGTATTGAGAATAAGGTGGAATTAATCTGGGCCCAAATATCTCCCTTCCAGAGCAAGATATGCTCATAATGTATCTCAACACCTTCTGTGCTCAAGCAACAGTACAATAGTTGCCAGTGAACTTCCTGGAGTTGCTTGGTTTTCTCATTTGGGAGGCACAGAAAAAACGACCGCTGGAAGATTTTGAAGAAGCATGGGATATGTGGAGGGAAACACCAGAAAAGGAGAGTGGCCACACTGAATTATAAAAGACACAGTGGTTATAAAGTATCTGGCTGATTTTACCCTCCTAGACTGTAGTATCTAGTCATCATCCACTATGTTCATCAAGAAAACACCTACCTGTTCATCAACTGGAATGGCAGTTCAGTTGGATATTCTGCCTGTAAGAATTATGTCAACACCCTTATCCTGGATCATTATACTTGAGGTGTTGGCTAAGAGTTTTATGTAGATTTCTCCATGGCTGCAATATTTAATAATTTTAGTTTCTAAATGAATGTGCCTGTTGGTATATTAATAAAAATAGGTGTTAGGAATACTGACTCTTTTGCACATATCTTGAAAGCAGCCATTGCTGTATAGGCAAATAAAAATGTTCTCAATACCTGAAAAAGAACCAAGGGCATTTCCTCTGGTTCTTTACAGAATAGCCCATGCTACCCACAACAGGCTCCATCCTGTGCAGAGGCAAGGATGTTGTAGTGAAGCTGTTGACTGAAGGATGTCAGGACACTGTTCCGATGTGATACAGAATGGAGAATATATAGGATTATAATACTTTTCAAATTGTATCTAATCTCTTAGAGCTTTTATAATTAATCAAGAGGAAGGAGAAGCATGAGGAAAGTACATTTTTCAACCTTGTTCCTACAACTTCCTCTACATTTGTTACTATTTTAACATTTGTCACAATACTCAAAATCTTACCACAGGCAAAATGTCTCAACAATACTGTTTCTGCTTGAAAACTAGATGCAGAATTCCAGTCCTGTGAGTCTGCCTTGACAAGCATACAACGTTGAGCATTTTAAAGCAAAATCAAATTGAAGTGGCAATTCAGAAAAATTCTTGTGCAGAACACATTAAAAATTCACTGCAACATCACTGATCAAGCATGAGGTCTTAGGTTACATGAAATGAGTTACTAAAGCACAAACTGTTCTTGAGAGCTACTTATCTTGCTCTCCATAATTAATATAGTACCTTAGATAAGGGGAACAAAGGTTAATGCTTGCTCTCCAACAGGGGTCACTGTTGAAGAATAGCCTCTAATTTTTCTTCTACAGAAGTTCAAATATGTTCTAAAACCACTGTGAGTAATCCATACATCTGATGCGAACGCATTGGAATTTGATTAGAGCAGTTCATATCAACTGTCAGAGTGAGTCCAGTGTAAAGTCAAAGTGTGTGGACTACAATAAGTAAATTATCAGGTAATTAATACTCTACATGCAAAACAAAGAAGTGAAACAAAAGGATAGGAGGGTGGGGACATGGGTTTGACCTTCGATGAGGCTTGGCAGGAACGCTGTAGACACTGAGTAAGGAGTCACCAAGAAAACCTACCCAAAATTGGCTGTACTTTCAGCAGAAAAGTGGAAGACCTCCAGGTCTTGACACACCCCAGACCCACCAAATAGGTAGTATTCCAGGAAAAAGAGGGAAGGGTTTAGGAGATGGGCTGTGCATTTCAACTCACACACCTGCCACCTAGGTCTCCATCCTTCCTGGGATTAAAGAGCAAGAGCCTAAGACAGCTGTGAAATGAGAAGCAGAATGCCCAGGTTTGTGTTGGCATGAACTGAACAGTACGTGAGGTTACATACATAGAATCATAGAATAATAGAATCATAGAATTTTCAGTGTTGGAAGGGACCTTTAAGATCATCTGGTTCCAACCCCTCTGCCATGGGCAGGGACACCTCCCACTAGATCAGGTTGCTCAGAGCCCTGTCCAGCCTGGCCTTAGAAACTCACAGGGATGGGGCTCCACAACCTCTGCTGGCAGCCTGTTCCAGTGTCTCACCACCCTCATGGTGAAGAACTTCCTCCTAACTTCAATCTAAATCCTAGTTTGAATCCATTCCCCCTAGTCCTATCACTACCTGACACCCTAAAAAGTCTCTCACCAGCTTTACTGTAGCCCCCCTTCAAATACTGGAAGGACACAATAAGGTCTCCTCAGAGCCTTCTCCTCTCCAGACTGAATGTAAATGGCACTACTCCCATGACTTCAGTGACATTAGGTCCTTCATCCAAGATGACTGTCTGAGCTTCCCTTATTAAACCCTTGATATTAGGAGCTGGTAGCCAGCCACAAGCACTGAATGGAAAGTGCTATATCACTGGTGGCTTAAGGGAGGAGTTGTTTAATAATGATGAGCAATAAATGAAATCAATACTCTTGTCTTTCTGTATAGGTAGGCTGCTTTTGTACCAGCTGACTGACTGGCCCATTGACTCTGCTTTGGTAACATCAATGTAGGCCTGTACCTTCACAAGTATCACCCAAGCCCTGAATCTCACCCTTCACTACTATTCACAGTTGGTATTAGATTTCTTACTGATCCTGCCCTAGTGCTTCAGTTTTGGACTAAAACTTCCCATAAACCTGAAAACACCCCTTTAGAGCAGCACGACTGTTACATGATATGCTGTTTCTCAACAGCATGATCTTTATACCTGGCTGTATTCAGATTTTAAAAAGCTGTTATTACTCTTTGCTTCCAGAGGACAGCAGCAGCAGGCTTCGGACCACAGGGGCCAGATAGAGTTGCAGGCAACCCTTATGTATAGTCATCTACTCTTAAAGGCATGCTTTTAATAGAATAAAACAACCACACGTGCTAGATCAGATTTTTTGCTTCCATAAATCCAAGCGATGTCACTAGAGATCTCCCATTTTTCATGGCTAACATCCAGCTCAGATTTAAAGCTATAAAAGGGGTAGTGGGCAGCCCTCACTCTACCTGGTGCATGGAGGGAAGAAGGGTGAAGATATTAAAGTGGTAGTTCCAGATATAAGGTGTTAATCCCTGCCTGAAGGGACTGTAAACTTCAGCTTTTTACAGTTTAAAGGAACAGTTCCTACCACTGTTAATAACCCTGAGTAACACTTCACTGGGAAAAGGTTACGAGGTCTATTTTTTTTCGGGGAGTACACACTTGGTGTGCTACTGAAGTTGGACTGAGTTGGAGACATCCAAAATGCAGACATGGTATTTCTTACCTGCTGCAAATATTTGATGTATTTTTTAGTCCTTAGTCAAACTCCACAATGCAGAGGAGAAACCTAGAGAGCAGGAGAAATGCAGCTCCTTTGTTCTTGATCTGGGACTGAACTCTCCCTTCTCCACCACATAAGTTTGAACATGCCTGCATGAAGGGCACGTCTCCATCTGGTACCTGAAGACAAGGTTTATTATTAGCTACAAGCACAGGAGAGATCAGGATTTCAGGAAAACGTTGAGAGATCTTTAAGAACTGTCATTCGGAGAAATTAACACAATGGAGAATCTGTCATTTTTAGAAATGGAGTCTCTGTTTCAAAGGAAAACTGCTGGCAAAGATCATTCAGCCCCTAAGTATGCTCATTTAGCTGTAAGCCTCGTGTTCTGTTTGATGCTTCTGTTCTCAGCATCTTTACAATGGCAAGATACCAGCTCTTTCACTTCTGTGTATGTTTCATTTCTGCTCTTTCATGTTCTTGAATCTTCTTTTTCCATTGCATCTAGTGAAGAAGTTAGATATATGTCCACCAATGTTCACCTGTGGTTAAATACTCTTGGCAGAAAAGGAAACATTATTTGTAATAAAGTATTTCATCTGGAGGACTTCAGAGTGGTGTGAAGAAGATAATGTATGTGACAAAGACAAAATAAAATGATCCTTCTACCCCTCCTGAACAGGTGTAAGCACGTTACTTCATGATGTACTTCTGTTGCACTTTGCTATAAAATGAAAGTTGGACATTTCATTCTGCTCCAATTTCAGCATCATCTTCACAAATAATACAGAGCCCTTCGCAGACTTTTCAAGAACAGGTTTAGGTTTGGGTTTGGTTTTTTTTTCCCTGTAATGTTTATGGAAAAAGAAATTTGTCACACTACCTTGCAACAAGCAGTTGCTTTGTTGACCAGATGCCAAACTAAAATTCAGAGATGGATGGCCAGAAATATGATTTACTTTAATCCTACTAATCCTGAGCTGTTGATTGGTACAAGGCACCATCATGGCTGGGTAAGCTTCCCAGGCCTATCATCTAATTCTGTTTGGAGTCATGAGATCACTTTGGATTCTCAGTGTTTACCTTGTAAAGGACAACGTTGCTGCCTCATGCTCCATTTCCTGCTATAAACAATAATGAGTAAGAAAAATCATAGCCCTTTGCCAGGAAATGCAAAAGACTCAAGGCAAGTGGTTTGCTGAGCCTGTGGATAGGCTCTACCAGGGAGAGTGGAATGAGAAGAGGGAAGCTTGCCCTGAAGGAGGTTAGCAGTTTTCCTTGTTAATTATAGGCCTTCTAGTACTGACTTCAGTGTAGCTCCAAGCCATCTTCAGAAGCTGAAATCATACTTCTCACAGGAAGGCTTAGCTTTGTTTTGCTTAGGGGAAGAAGGGGAGAAACAAGACTCCTGAAACATTTTCCAGTGGATTTGTTAGGACCACAATTTGCTTTCACCTGGAGAGGTGTCCAGTACACTTGGAATTGCCTGCCCCAGGGGTGGAAACACAGCCCTACCATCTGCCATGCACTGATCCACGCTACCCTGGAAAAGGGTGGAGCTCCAGAACATCTACAGTACATTGATGACATTATTGTGTGGGGTGACACAGCAAAAGAAGACTTTGAGAAAGGTAAGAAGGTAAGTGAAATTCTTCTAATGGCTGGTTTTGCTATTAAAAGAAGCAAGGTCAAGGGACCTGTGCAAGAGATACTGTTTCTGTGGATTAAGTGGAAAGATGGACGTCACCATGTATCACATACCCTGAATATCAAAGGTATGGCACGATTGGTTCCAACTCTGTGAAATTTCCAAAGAAAGAGGTCTGATTCCCACTCAGCAAAGCCATATCTGTATCCTCCCACTGGAGTTGGAATTCAAACTACTCAGGCAAATTAGTCAAAATTTGAACTGGGTTCGAGCTAATTAGCTCAGGCCCCACGTTGGGTGCCAATAAATCTGTCACTGGCCCAGCAATTAAACCGAATAACAGATGCTCTCTATAAACCCCCCCTCCCTGATAAAGAAAAGAGAGAGAAGAAGGGAGAAGGAAGAGGGTTGGAAACTAAACTACACAGCTTTAATGAAACAGTAATGGTAAAAAAGAAAAAAATTACTAAATATATACAAATATACAGGAAAATTGATACCACGTTCCTCCCCCCTTTCCCCCAGTAACTCTCACGTCACCACGGAGGCTGCAGGGCAGCCCTGGGAAAGTCCAGGCAGTTGGGAGCTGGAGGCAGGAACATGCAGATTCAGGCTGGCACGGATCAGGACCACAGGCAGACGAATGGATGGAATCCTCCCAGGATGCCAAAGCAAATGGGAACAGGTAAAGAAGGGGAAGCAGGAAGGGCTTTGACCCTTGTGATCCCTCAAATTTATATGAGTATGACGTGTATGGGATGGAATACTCTGGTCAATTTTGGTCATTTATCTTGTCTGTTCCTCCCTCCCTAAGGGATGGCTTCAGGTGTGACTATTTTACTCCTTTTCTCCTTCCGGAGGGCAAAATGTTCCTCAGAGCTGAGCAGTGTCCTTGGCTCTGCACACCATTCTCTGGCAGTAACTATAAACATCGAGCACTACCAGTCCTAGAAGCAGACACTGTCTGAGAAACTTGCTGTTATTTTCAGCAAGTGCAGCTACTTACAAGAAACTTAGCTGAAAGCAAAATTGCAAGACAGAAAATCACCTTTATCCTGGCCCAAACCGGGACACTTGGGACACTGTATCTAGAAGCTTGTAGATAAAACTTGAAAGGACAGTAGATGGGAAACAAAAGGCTTCTGAGTGGTAGTTTCACCTGGAAAGAAAAGGTGAAAGTTTTAAAGAGGCAAGAACAGCTGATGTTGATTTTTACTTTAAGATGTCTTCAAGGATTTACACCTTGGAGGGGTTTTTTAGGCTGTGATGTCTTTTTTTTTTTCTGTGTTCATGTCACCACTGCATTGGATCCTGCTCTGAGGCTTGTAGCTGCTAGAGCAATCCAGACAATATCTGGCAGTAAACAACACAACCTCCTACACACAATATCAGTATAAAGCAGGTGATTGAGAGTGGTTCTTACAATCCCTTTTAGCAATGGATACAATTATTTTGTTAACATTTCCCTGTAGTCTCACAAAGAAGCTGAACAACATGGAAATAGAAACCTGATAATAAATGTAAATTGTTGATTCATCTCAGCCCTAAGATGTTATCCATCATTTATAGTGAACATCTTCATGCATCTTAAAGGAGAGCTTCTTCTTCTACAGGTACCCAGTGCATTCTTGAGACCATGAAGTCTTTCCACATGTAATAAAACATGCTACGCCACTGTCACCAAGACAGAACTTAGAACCATGTAACTGAGGTTAATTGCTCTAGAGGTGGGATGTGTAACATTGATCACCATCTCTATTTACTGGTCTCCAGCCCACCCAGCTTTTGTCACCTTTCAGTCAAAAAGGTGTTTATTTATCTACAGAAGTATTATTTGCAAAAATATTAGCTTGAGGATTGAAAGATGGCTGTCTGTCCTTTCCAGAGTCCCACCTCCCAGAGGTAGGTTGTCATAAACCCCACATTTAGAAATTGCTACCTGGTAGAAATGTCATAGAATCACAGAATCATAGAATATGCTGAGTTGGAAGGGACCCATCAGGACCATCAATTCCAACTCCTGTCTCTGTGTAGGGCACCCCAAGAATCACACCATGTGCCTGAGAGCATCATCCAAACGCTTCTTGATCTCAGGCAGGCTTGGTGCCACGGCTGCTTCCCTGGGGAGCCTGTTCCACTGCTTGACCACCCTCAGGATGAAAAATCTTTTCCTGATATCTAACTTAAACCTACCCTGATTCAGCTTTCTGCTATTCCCTCGAATCCTGTCTTTGGTCACAGGAATAAAGAAGTGATGTCAAACCAAAGTAAATAGGTGAGAAGCAACAGGTCCTAGCTAACTCGAGTTTGGGATGCAGCAGGCTGCAGAAAGAAATGTCTGCACCTGTGAAAGGCTGCTTGGGTGGAGCAAAAGAAAGTGGCATCCTGGCCTGTATATCTTAGCTCCCCAAAATGTGGTGGGTTTCTCCACTGCAGGGAATAGGCTCCCCAAGACAGGCATCCTACTGCTACTTGTAAGCCTGACTGTGTTGCTGAAGTCAGTGGAAATCTCTGCATCTGTAAGTGCAAAGTTGATGCCAGTGAAAACACAAAGAGCCTTTTACCTTCTGTGGCTAGTGGAGCGACAACAATTTTCACTATTAGGACACTGCTCTGTTATATTGGAAATGACATCTCTGAATACCCTTTGTTGTGAAAGAATTGTGCTTGAAGGGAATTATTACAGTGGGATCAGGGAATTGCTCCAGAAAGATGACTGGACTTCTTTTAATATTGCTTTCGGAGCAGCTTCACTGGTGAGCTCATTCTCCAACTCTCCATCTGTTCCCACCAGGACACAGGCATCTCAGAGATCCCTCTGGTTGTCCTAGCTCCTTGACTTCTTATTATATACAGCTTATGCTTCTGACAGGTCACATAAATAGTCTTATTTGAAGCAGACCTGACAGTCTCTTAATGCTTTTCTAGGCTAAGGTTTCAAAAGAGCTTTCCCTTTAATTTAGTTTATGGCAGCACTGTATTTCACAGCTGGTTTTAATGTATTTTTGGAGACTATATGGAATCAGTACTTGAGTTATAAGGTATGTATATCAGATGGAGCCATAGCCACCATTCCCTGGCAAACTGTTAGATCAAATGAGCTGAATCTCCTTTACTTTATTGCCTAATTAATTCTTGAACGATCACTGAATTGCAGGAGTGGGAAACTTGCCAATTTTGGTCACACTCTGTGTTGGATTATGCCAGAAGGAGTTGGAAAGTGAAGGTTTTCTTTAATCTGGGTTCAGAGAGGGAAAATTCTAGGTAGGTGGGCAGGGACTTCTTTTGCCTGCTTGCACAAATGAATAGCAAGAGGAAGCAGATCTTCAGCCAAGGTTCAAAGTCTCCAGGGAGAAGTAAGATTCCACTGGGGATCAGGACGATGAAAACAATCACATTTTTCTGTGACAGCTTGCTGCTAAAAAGGATGGACTTGATTATCTACAGCTGAGACTTCCTTGGATGACTAGATCTTTTGTGATTTTGCAAGTACTATCAGAAGTGGGACAGCAGATTAGTTGGAGAGGTAAGTCATGGGCTACTGAAGATGGAATTGTGGCACAGAAAAAAAAATTGAGCAATGACCCTGAGGAATTAAAGAAAAAACATCTTAGGAAGAAGATTGTTGCTTGCAGAGGGATGTTAGGCACGGGAACATCCTCAAAAAGCTTTTTGTATTTTTTTTGAGGAACAATTGCCCATTACTGAGGCTATCTCCTGGTTTTGATCATAGAAGACTGTTTTAGCCACATCATGGGTTTATTGATTAAATACTTTTTCCAGAAAAAGAAAAAAAGTTTTTTCTACAGCCAAGTGATTTCAGGAGCCCCTGACAGGCTACCCAGAGTGCACAGCTGAAGGCCTCACTTCTACACTTCTTTTCTGCCCTACAGCCTTGACAGTGGGTTCTCTGTATGGACAGAGCTGCAGCTAAGCTGCTGAAGTGCTGTGCAGGACTGAGTAGAAGGGATGTTTTCATCTTTACTTTGTGTGCAAGACAGCTTGGGTACCAGAAGTTGGATGGTGTGAGCAACGGAGCACATAGTGCCCTGGGTAAGGAATGACAGGTTTGTAGTTATCTAGAGTACCTCTGCACAGGGATGAATCAAATCTGTTAAACACACCTTGAGCATCCCAGCAGGGAAGAAATTAGAACATATATAAAAACTAGTGGGGTTAGACCAGCCATTCAGTCAGTGCTGTCTCCATCAGTGACAATGGTTGGAAGTGCCAGTCAGGGAGAGCATAGAAACCTACTTGTTTGCCCTTTGTATTCCTACCATCCACAGCTCATATTTTTAGGATGCCAGAGGGTATATCCCAGGCTCCTGCCTTTAGTGTTTGTATATGTAATTGTTATCCCTTAATTTGCTCAATTTATCTAAGGCAATAAGGTGGAAATGTTGTTGGCAAGGAGACCAGTTTATAAGATGCTGTGAATGTTCTATCTATGTTTATTCCTGGACTAAAAGATGAAGCTGAAACCCTATAAATGAATGCCACCACTTATATCTAATGTGTAAATAAACCCACGTCAGACCTCACTGTGAGTTTAACCGAGGTCATTGACACAACCCACTTGTTTAAATGAGTAGAATAAAACTACCAGAGGCTAACAGAAATGCAGGATCTGCAACTTAGTGGTTGTTTTACGTTTGGATGGCAGGCAATCAGCTTTGAACTGCTGTCCTGGGTATTAGGGGGCTTTTCATTTCCATCAGACTGAAGTTCCTGGCTAAGAGTCCTTTGGAGGGGTGGGAGCTCAGCACTGCAGCAAGGACCAGCAGCAGACCCAATGAAAAGGCCCTGTAACAGTATTCCAGCTGACTTTATTTTTCTGACTCTTTGTTGACCTTCCCATTAATTCCCAAATTGTCTCCCTCAAAGTATCACTGTCCTTTTTCCTTGCACTTGGCTTTGTTTCTCATGCCAGCATCACTACTATGCTACAAAACCTTCTGAGTACTCGGTAGTGATCTTCTCAGAAACAACATGGAGTTTCTCTATGTGGATGGGAACATCCTACCTGGAAGACAGGTGCAAAGAGGGAATGCATGCAATGCCTTCCTTCCAGTACCTTGGCTCACATCTACAGTGGTTCCCTGGGAGCCACCTTCCCTCACAAGCTGTCTCTGATGGTCTACCAAAGCAAATGTCTGCAACTAGAAAAACTCCTGCAACAACCCCCACAGAAGTCTTCATAAAAGAAACCTGGAATGTAACAGCTCAGCATGTCTGAACACATGCTAGGAGAGTTAGACCCCAGACAAATAAATGGGAAGGATAACTCAGAACAGCACCACAGCATGCTGGTTACCATTACTGCAACAATGAACACCTCCAGTAGTTTGTCACTGCTCTCATCCCTGCATGACTTCTATGATTCAAGGAAAGCCATCGAGGAAAACAAGCCTGTTCCTAAGTAAATGTCTGTTGGCCACATAGGGGTCACATTTCCCAGGGATCACAAATAAAAAAAATATTGATAACCTCTTAATCCTATTAAATTATACTAAACCTGTGCAAAACCGGAGCTGGTCCAAAAGCCCCTCTGGCGTCCAGGGGATGGATGGTTATGGAGGGGGAAGTCTATCTTAGTGATTCTCTACTACCATGGCTTCTCTAAAGGCCGGAATAAGGAGGAGACTGTGCTCCCATGTGACAGGGAGCCCAAGGGAAGATGGATGCCTGTGAGACAGGCATGGGAGCCTGTGGGCTCCCATGAGCCCATGGGAGCACATGGTGAAGGCAGGAAAAGAAATGTGCTTGTTCTTTTGCTGTCATCATAGTAAAAATGGTGGTGGATCTAGAGAATGCTGGAGACACCTATTTCTCTTCAGGGTTCAACATACAAGATGAAAGGAATTGGTTTGTTTTTGCTGAAATATTGACTCATCAAAAATTGAATTGCCAAAGGAGAAAACTGGTAAATCTTCTGGTATTTTTTAATGTAACTGTGAAGTCTTTGCACGGAACTGATCTGGCCAAGGACAACATTAGATTAACTCTACAAAATAATCCATTTCTTTTTTTACCACATATATATGAAAGTCCTAGGGAAATAACCATGCCCCTTTAAAGAGAAATTGAACAAACAGAAGACTATTCATATGAATAATGTAAATCATAATTTCAAGGCTGCTTTTCCTACTGAATTCACTTGTCCATATTTCCAAAGCACTCAATAACTTCCCAGTTCTTTAACACTGCATATACTTAGCTGTGGATAATTCATTCTTGGAGCAAGGGTTAAGGAGCCCCAGATCAGAACCAGTGTCCAGACAGTGAGGAAGAAGTGACCAGGGAGAGTAGTGGAGAGCTGCAAAGTGAGGCAACACCAGTTCCCCACCCCAGGTGCCAAAGGGCCCAGTTCCATTGTGGTCACACGATTCTATCTGCAGAAAAGCAGGATAGAAGGTGGTGGGCAGGTTGTGCTGTGGTGGACAAGGAGGCAACATAACAATGGGCAGGGCTACCTCCACCCTGCCCGTGGCTCCTGTGAGCAACTCCAGACATCCCTTGTCCTGAACAGCTATGGGTACTGGCATCGCTTTTCTCCTGCCAGCATCACTGGCAGAGGTGCTCAGGACTTCTTACCTCCCCAGTAAGCCCAGTCCTCTGTGGTTTGTGTTGTGATAAGCTGCCTCAGGCAGAACAGCACAAGAGTGCAGAAAGTGAGCTGGTGGGCACAAGGAAAGCTTTCACTCAGGGAGCATTTCTTTGCTTTGGCTGCCAAGCTCTCTGATGTGCCTGCAATGCTGTAGCCTTCATCGATTGATATAGATCAGTGTTTATATGCTCAGCTTGCATCTGAATTTTTTCCAAACCAACAAAGTGACACAGACCTGGCTGATGTATCTGAAGCTGACAAACTTTCCTCTTTTCCTCTTCTACATGTAATACCTGGCTGCTGTTGATTAGTCTGCTAATTAGCAAGGGTGGGCCAAAAAGAAAAGGGGAGAGGAAAAAAAAAAAAAGTGCTTTTAACTCAGACATAACCTCCAGGCACATAACTCAGGAATCACAATCTCCTAAGAGAGGCTGCTTGCCCTGCAATACATGTGTTTATGTTTCACATGGCATGCCATCTCCTGCACATTCTTTCCAAAGAGTTAAATACAGCAGAAAATTATATTTAATATTTTAATAACCTTTAACTGTGAACCCCTAGCCTCACTACTGTGTAAAGGAAGAGATCCAGGAAAAAAACACTTAGAGGGGAAATTTAAATTAGCTGTGCAACTTGCTTAAAATTATTGCAGACTTTCAGTGCTTTAATGAAGACAGGCTTGGATCCTTGGGCTTTGTTTGTAGAGTCATCTGGAGTTATAAAGCTCCAGCAGATGCAAACCCTGTAGCATCTTTTGTACCATAAACAACAATGCAGTGCCACTCCCCTAATGAGTAGACTCAAGAGTTAAAACACAAGGGCAAGGACCATCATACTCTGGAAAAGCTTCATGCTCTTTAATGCCCTGTGAGAAGGAGCCCAAATCAGACCCGTAAGCCTCTCTTACCCTTCCTTATACATTCTAGCTAACAGGAAATCCAGCCAGAGCTTCATGGCCCCATGGACACCATGCTAACAAGGGGGCAGAAGTCACAGAGACAGCAGCCACCAGCCCTGGAGAAAAGCTTTGGACAGCTGGTTGGAAGGACCTTCCTTTTCCAGGGTCCTGTGGACTCTCAGAAGGACCACCCTGTGTCACCTCCTGGGCAAGGAAGCACAACAGCTCTCTATTCCAGCTTCTCCTCAAGAGCTGCGTAGCAGGAAGAGGATACATTTGCTTTTCAAAAAGCCTCTCCCTCCTCACCCTGGGTAAGTGGGAAAAAATGCTGTGAAAGGAGTAGGAAGCAGAAGCTGTGTGGAGCAAAGGAAGAGAGCCCTTCCCCAATGTCACAAGCCAAGCCTAGCAAGTGTGCCAGGTGAGTTCCAGGACCAAACATTTGTATTTCTCATCAGGCTCTGTGGGCAGCTTTGCTGAGACCCTCACACTGCATCCATAGGGCTACAGCTAGTGAGCCACCCACTGAGCACAACCGGTTTTCAGGTCAGTCCCTCCCATTTGCACTACTTTTTTTTTGCAATTACCAGGCCAGAGGATCCTCATAGGGTGATTGTTGAGCGTAAGAAGAAAAAAAACAATAATTTAAAAAGTAGTGTCTTATTGACAGCAACATGACATGCAGCCTCTACAGCTCCTTGTGTCTGAGAGCTGATGGTGCTCAGAGGTCATATACCCAGCACATATCTCTAGCTCCAACCAATCTCCCTGCTTGGGCAGAAAAGATGCAAGAAGTATGTTTCCCATTCATGGGGTACCCCTGGAGGACCACACAAGCACATACCTCTCCACTGGCCATAGTAAAAAGCAGCCTCCAGCCTTTCACTGTGTCAGCACAAAGAGTAGTTCACATACATATGAATGCATTTGGCTAATCACAGTGGAAGGATAATTCTCTGTATATAATTACACGCTGTACTAGGCAGTTAACACTGCAGGGATGTTAAGGTCTGCTCGTACATAGGCAGGGGGTAGGAGGGGTGTTATGATATGTTCACAGGGCCAATGGGCAGTTTCAGGCATATTTTGCATAGACATTTAGCCAAAATCTGTATCTAACTCAGTGCAGTCACGATTAAAACCAAAAATAGCTGTTGCTGGTATCATTCAATTTAAACTGTCCCCTTATCTTTGTAAAAAACTTATGTTTTTGCATGAGGATCTCCATCATACTGATAGCTGAAGCTGTGTGGCTTGCTGGATTACTAAAAAGTCTGGTCCTATGTACCACGCTCACTGTCTCACTTCAAGAAGTTCTGAGCAGCTGTTTATCTCATAAATTGCAAGGGATTAGCAAGTACCTAGGATTCCTGAATATCACAGCAGCTTTGTCTGGGTTTTGAGGCTTTTTTGAAATCTGCGAGCAAAGGAAAAATATAGAGCCCTTTGAGAACAAGAATTAAAAATTATAAACCTGAAAACAGGACACATTTTTCCCTATTTTTTTTTAAATAGAGAGCAAAATGCAGTCCAACACTGAAGGACAGTTGAAGGAAAGTAGTGCAACGCCTTGAATTAAGTATCAAGCAGAAGGTGGAGACAGTACTCACAACACTGGGGATACAAGACACAGGAGAACTCAGAAGTGTTAGCAACTCAACAGCAAGAGAGGTCAAAATCATCACAAAATATGAGGGTAGTTTCCAAAGCTCAGGAGTTGGGCTAGAAAATGATGAGGTTTTAAAAGAACAGAAACTTCTATTCCAGTTTCTAAGCCTGGAGAAGATACATTTATCTTCTTTTTTCCTAAGATAATTTTTGCTCTGTTGTCACAACAGGAATCTTAATTCATACAATTCCGATCTGAAATTCTTGAACAGTTAGTTGGCTTTCTAAGAGACAGCAAATATTAATAGACTTATGAGAAATTCTTATGAACTGGCAAGGCTGAACCAGGAACTCCCACTGTCAGAGCAGACCCATACAGAGACAGCATGAATTGCTGACTGAAGCCAGGGCAAATCTCCCTATAAACCCTGTGTGAGCCAGTGATTCTCTGTGTGACCCTTGGCAAATTGTTTGGTCTTGGTTTGTTCCTCTGTCTACTCAGCTGGCAAACTGGGAAAAAATAAAAAATAAAAAAGAAGAAGCAGGAGCTGACTGAAAACCCGATGCAAAGCATAAGCTAAGCCTTTCCCAGCAAATAAGTTATTTGAAAATAATTGCAATAATATGAAATGTTTGGCATATTTCATATTTTACTTTATGTATTTACTGCTAGACTCAAGCCCATTTACCCCAAGAGGATGAATATGATGATAGTTGAGAGGAGGGAGCTGGTGCCAGACTGATAGGGAGAGCCATCTAGCCTTGCAGGGAACACCAGAGTGCCAAAGGCAACACTGATAACAGAGAATCCCATTCAGAGTTCCAATCCATCTCATGGCTGAAGCTGAGACTAAGGCCAAATGGTTTTCTCCTGCACAGAGAGGGACAAGGAAACTACTGGGAGACCCAGGAAAGCTCCTGAGCTTGTCTCTGTGCAGCTGAGGAAGCCCCACAGATTTTGTCAAAGCAAAATCTCCCATTGGGTTGGTGTGGACCCTGGGAAGTGCTCCCATGGTTTCTGCCAGGTGACAGGAGACTTCCCCTAAATCCCACCTCACTCCAAAATAACTCAGACTCAGTAACTTTCCAGAGACAGATTGCAGGAGCCATTTGTTAGAGATAGTTTTGGGGAGATGTTAGGGACATATTCCAGAAGCAAGGGGAAAGAGGGTCATCACTTTGGAGTTTCAGGTTAGGTGGGGTTGTGGGATTTTTGTTTGTGGGGTGTTTGTTGGTTTGGGTTTTTTGTTTGTTTGGTTGGGGTTTTTTGTATTGGTTTGGGGGTATGAGGTTTTTTTTTTAGCTTTGATTTATTGCCAAATTTTACTCACTAGCATTAATTTACTGCTGTTGGGAGGCTGAGTGTGCACACTGCCTAACAGATTTATCTGTAATCCTGCTGGGTGGTCACTATTCTTGTGCTGCAAGATTAATTGTGAAGACTCTGAGGGCATTTGGTACTGGGAAGTTTAAGCTACTTAAGTAAAATAATAATGCATTTTTCTCCATGGTTCCATCCATCTACACTGGGGAAGTCAGGGTCAGTAACAGACTAGCAGTGCAACCCCTCTGGCTGTGGGGAGCAGCAGTGGTTATGGCAGAGCAGAGAAGGTTTATATACCGTATCAGCTCATTCTCCAGGCTCAGCAAGGCAACTCAGTGCTGAAAAGACTGAAAGCTTGCCATGCTGCTCCCTTTTGCCCCTGTGGGAAAGCTGTGGCTATAGGGTAAATATTTCACTCTCAGAGATTTCCAGACCTATCTAAATATAGACACCAGTGAACATGCAATAGGTGGCTGGCTTGGAAACTCCTATCAGAGACCTCAAAAGGATTTGAATCTTCTTCTGACACCTAGACACTATTGATTTCACTTGGATGGATTTGGAGGTCAGCACAAAATTCCCTCCTGGGGTCTGTGCTTAAAAGCCAATAATGAATGAGAAAAGCATTGTTAACTCTTCAATTGCTCTGGTCTGAAATGAGCTTTTCTTCTTGCCCCACCAAAGTGGTGAGTGTGGGAAACTTTCACAGAAAGCACTCAGTGAAAACCCAGTGCAGTACTTGTCTCCATTTGAGTATCAGAGGTCAGTGGTTTGGAGTGGGAGGGAAATAGCTGTCTCCCACCCCTTAAGGCCAATCCAGAAATCGCCAACATCTGTGAAGTGGAAGCACAAGACTTTTGGTGCCTTTGGTGCCAAAGCTTTTTGCTCAGCTTTGCTGAGCTTTACACAACACCTGCAAAGCTTGCAGTGAGGAATTTTATTGAGGGAGCTCCACTGCAGCATTATGGCACAACCCTTAGAGACTGATTGTACCTGCCCAGTGGCAACACTGGGGCTGATGGGGACACCATGGTTTGCTACCAGAGGTGAGTCTCACCAGCAAGTTCATGGTTCATGGGACTTCTCATCCCTGGCAAGGTATGGTGAAAAAAACTGAGCAGATACATACCACAGAGTTAGAGTACTGGTAATTATTGTGTTTTGGGTTTTTTTTAGTAGTTCTTGCCAGTTCAAGTATCAGTTTTAACAAACCTTTTAGGATTTTGCCAGTTTAGGAACATAGGGTACTGTTTTTTCTGGGGTGTATAGATTGCTGACTGGGATTTTTTTTTTCTTTTTATACTTCAGTGACCCCTTTTTTGGCATGAGCATCAGCTTCTCATTTCCTTACAACTGAGTGGGCAATAACAAGAGCCTAGACACACAGGGACTGCTGCTAAACTCACAGGCACACACAGCAAGCAGAAGTTTCACAGTAAAGTGTCTGGACTTCAAAGAGCAAATAACCCCCTTCTGGGTTTCTAGTGCTCCAACTACAGTACAAAAAGGTCAAGTGCCAGTTAAAACGTGCAGAAATGTTCCCTTTCACTTTTAATTCCTGGGCACACCCTGTGTTACATACACAGTGCTTGCACAGCAGCCCATAGGGAAGGAGGGGAAGGGTCTGGTTTGCATCCAGTGGCTCCAACATCACCTGATGCCTGGGACAGCCCAGGATCTCCAACTTCTGGCTGTACAGTGGAAAGGGAAAAGTTTCCCACCTTTGACCAAGCTGGTGAAGGGTTGTTAGCAAGCACACTGGCCTGTATGATCCTGTGATGAACAAGCATCCCAGCATTTCTCTTATTCTCTTTCCATAATTCTCCTTTCTGGAAACTTCTCCAGGTTTCTCTGTTCTCCTGCACATCTGCAAATTCAGTCCTTCTGCTATGCAGAGGTTTCCTTGCTCAGATCACAGCCCTTGTAGCCCTCTTGAAAAAGTGATCTTGCTTACTGTCCCTTCAGGTTTCTTTCTCCATCAGAAAGGCACACTTGCCAACTTTGAGCAGATTTGGTAAGTTAGCCCTTCTCCACAGCTGCCAGGCCAGGACCAGGGTGGTAACATGAAGGTTATCACTCATACACACTCCTTTATTTTTTTCCAAGTATATAAAACTTTAACTAGGCTTCAACACCTAGAAACCTGCCCAACAAAGGCACACCATGGTCAGGAGGGTAGGAAGGCATAAAAAAACTGAAGCAAAGTAACTTTAACCAGCCATAGACCTCAAGTATTTTTCAGTGTGGATCAACCCTGGATTACAAGAGCTTTTTAGAGGTTCCTGAGCAGGAAAGTGAGGTGAGATCTCCAGCAGACAGAAAATCCCTTCAGCAGAACTGTAGACTCAGTAGCTTCTGACCTGTTGGCCCATGGACAGACCTGCCTGGTCCATTCCAGGAGCTGTGAAAGCAAGTATTTTCTCTCCCCCTGAGAGACTCACCACGCAAATATACTGATGTGGGACAAGATTACAAGCATTACCTCTTCAAGGTGCACTATGAAAACCCCAAGAGTCCACCCATTAGGATGTGTTAATTAATGGCCACAGACAAGCTCACCCCAGCCTGTCAGGGAAGTACTGTCCCGGAACATCCCGGGGGCAGCCTGTTCTTTAACATTACCATGACCAACCCCTTTACCTCTTCTTCCCTTAGTCAGCCCCGTCAAGAAAAATGGGGTGACAAGGGGCACTTTGTTCTCTCTAAGTGATGGTCAGCCCTGTGGAATCTAGGCTTACAAGTCCTTTCCCTCCCCTTTTGAAACTCTGGACATAAAGATTCAGCTGACTGCACTGTATTGGGAACAGGGTGAATACCCAATGATGGAAATGGAAAAGAGCTTACAGAAAGCCCTAGGCTTTTTTTTATTGTTATTACAAAATGACAATATTTGATAGATTCTTTCATGGTCATATCTTGAATCAATTTTAGTGGAAGTTTTGAATGAACGAGGGTTGCAGTAGCTGTTTCATGATAATCATTGAATGTACAACAACATTAGGGCCAGCAAAGCTGACAGTTTCATGGCATAGCTATCAGTTTTCACCAGAAAAAAAAACCAACAAAAAACAAACTGTGTCATTTTTCTGAAGTACATTTATAAATTCAATGTATGGTTAAATTTCTCTCTCTGCCTTTGAGTACAGTGGTTAGTGATAAAAGTAGATCAGAAGCTGGGGAATATAGAATACAGCTTTGCAACACTCAACTCCATTTTCCCTTTTTTTTTTTTTCAATAAAAGAGAGAGATGTTTTTCACAAGCAGAAAGTTGCTTTTTTTTTTTTTGCTTTTTGCCTTTTTTTTTTTTTTTTAGAAAGCCTTTTTGCCTCTCTCAGCAAAACTAGAGCATTCTCGTCTGTAAAAATGTCACATTTTCACCTCGGGCAAATTCATGGAAATTTACAAAGATTTACAACAAGAAGCAAAGTTTTAATTTTCATGAATATGCCCCAGGTGAAAATGTGACATTTTTACAGAGAGGAATGTACCATTCTCCTCAGCAAATGAGTATTTTCCTAATGAAATAGCAGTTCAATTTTAAAAGCTGCCTTCAATTACATTTTTTAGAGGAAAGTTTAATGCTCCCATAAAACCCACCCCTTTCCCATTTTGCCACAAACAGGATCTTCCCAGTTATATAGACAGTATTATTTTTATTGCTGTTATATTTAGGATTCTTAATCATGGATCAAGACCCAATTGTGCCAGGCACTGCAGAAAGAGAGAACATAAGGCTGCTTCTTGCTCCAAAGAGCTGAGCCCCCATGGCAAGAGGCACCAGCATGGGGGAACGTATGGAAACGAGACAAGGGATTATCAGCAGAAGAGGTTTAGAAGCTGATGTACCACAACCACTTTGCCTCGTGCTGAGAGAATGGGGTCACCACCTATCAAATTGCAAAACCTTTGAATCTGAGCTGAGGATTAGGGACGGGCTTGGAAGGATCTTGCTTGGCTGCAGCAGCCAGGAAAAAAATGAGGTGCAATGCCATTAATGTGAAATTTTCCAGTTGTCCTCCTGTCAGTTGGATAGTAAGTGTTATATATGAAGACAGCACAGATGTAAAATACCAGGACAGAGCACCAGAAAGCAGAAAAGGATTCAGGGGTGACTGTGGTGTAAGTAACCAAAACCATCCTTCTCTTGCAGAAACTGAGTGCATTGTTCTGGGCTACAACACCAAGACCACCATTTATAAGCTATTTGACATAACTTTTGTCTATTTAGTGTTTCTAAGGCAGGCTGCATCTGGAACATCTTGTTCAGTTTCAAACACATCTTCATTTTTTTAAGAGAATGGAAAAGAACCCATGTCCCAAATCCAGTTCTTCCAAATAACAAGATCGGGGATCTAGAAAACATGAACTATGAAGGAAGACTGAAGCAAATGAGGTTGTTTAGTCTAGAAAAAAAACAAGTCTGAAGGGAGACAATAACAGTCATTAAGTACATTGA
The DNA here is from genome assembly GCA_038090715.1 of Florisuga fusca. Lineage (NCBI taxonomy): Eukaryota > Metazoa > Chordata > Aves > Apodiformes > Trochilidae > Florisuga > Florisuga fusca. Next base: position 10,551,574 of record JAAWXA010000004.1, on the reverse strand, counting down.
ACTTATCTGCAAATGTGGGGGAATAATTTTGATTATAGGATGGGAAATAATGGGCTTTGATAGTCACGAAAGAGATTTAGAGTAAACACACAAAAAAAATCTAATAATAAGGATGATTAAGCACTAGATAGATTTGCTGGGGAAACCATTGCATCTTCATCATTTTTTATTTGCTTTTGAATAAGAGCTTAGGCAAACATCTGTTGTGAAGAGCTTAGGTAAAAGCTGATCCTGCTCTTGGACAGAGAAGGGATCAGATCTGTGGCAAGCCCTCAAGGTGCTCTGAGCTACACCAACTGCCCTGCCAGGGAGGGGACAAAATCTGTGGGACACAAAACATCTCAATGGGACTGAGCAGAAGCACAGGTGAGAAACTTTGAGACATGCTGGGCAAGAGCATCTCTCACAGTACTTTCAAAAGTAATTTGGAAGATTTATGGCTCATAGCATGTAATATATCCTGTGGCACATGTGATAGCTGGGGGCCTTCAGCCTATATGTATGCTGGAGTGTAAGGAGTCCCTGGTGATTCTGAGTGCTTCCAAGTCTGGTACAATCTACAGGTTTTTGGGAACGTGATGGGCACCCACCCTCTGGAAGCCAAGAAGGCTTTAGGAGTTCTTAAAAGCTTGCTCCTCTTGGACACCCAGAGTCACTGATCTCTGCAAATCCAAAGGCACCTCTGCAGTCTTTCCCAGAGCTCTTTAAGGCAAGACATAATCATCATGTGTAAAAGGAGATGATTGCTCTAAGAGAGAGCAGAGAAAGCTGCCCCTGCCCGTGCAGGGTGGTTGGAACTAGATGATCTTTAAGGTCCCTTCCAACCCAAACCATTCTGTGATTCTTTGAAATGGGAAGCAGGAAACATGGTTACATACATTGATGAGAAGTACAACCAGAGAAGCTTGAGTACAGCACTGAATCAAAACATAAATGCACACAAAGAACAGATTCTGGAGACATACAGGAGAGCCAGGAGCTTGTGGTCTCCCAAAATTTGTTCTGTGGTTTTGAGATTTGAGTCAGACCACACAGATCAGAGGGAGTGGGAAGCAAAAAGACCTGCACCACAGCAAACGATACCCTAAAAATTATATGCAGTTAGTGCCTTGGTCTTACCTGCTTAAAATCCCATTAAAGTTGAGGAGGAGGTAGAGATTTTGGCTGCCACAGCACACTTCTGCTTTGGCACTTTTAGGTGCTTCTGCACAGCTTTGGAACTGGACTGTCAAGTTCTGAAGGCACATACAGGTTACACCGATACTTTGCAGCTTTCTGCTGTGATACACAAATGTTTATCCTGAAAATGGGACAGAAGCTATTTCACTGTTATTGGCACAGGAACACACACATGGGCAAGTACCAGCTGAAAGACATGCTTTAAGATGTGGTCATTAAACCTTCTGACACCTTGTCTGTTCCTTGCAGTACAAGAGTTCTTAGCTCTACAGGGCTTGGGGTTTTTTGTTTTGTTTTGTTTTGTTTTGTTTTTTTGCTTTGCTTTGCTTTGTTTCCTTAGAGCATTATAATAACACATGAAGACTTCTTGGAAAGACTGACAGTTCCTTTGTAGTTCAGCACAGAGAGGGGACAGCCAACAGACAGGTTGTGAGACAGAAATCTCTTTGGTTCTTGCCCTGCCATTCCTGCTGCCAGCTGCAGCTGCAGCTTGCTGTGGAGACAGTTAAAAGCGATACCCCACCTAGCATAACAATTTTAGAAAAACATCTACTCAACCATCCTGGCATCACAGATGCATGTGTTTCTTCACACCCCTCCTGGGATTTGCCTAAGACCAGTGTTGGAGAGGGAGAGCAATGATCCACAAGGAAACAAAACATCTGGAGAACATGCACACAACACCTCAGACCCTCATCTGTAATGTTGCTCTATACCATGTGTTTCTGCTTGGAGCAAGAAACAGAAGAATGAGTCATACAGCCCAAAAAAATACAAATAAATAACCTATCCCATCTCAGACCTCTACAACATCAAGAAGATGATGTACAGAGGAGCTTTCCCTGAAGACACTGTCTTTCTGTTTAGCACCAGCACAGCTCTGGTGACAGACAGGACAGGTGGAGAAACATGACTATAGGCAACAGTGGGAGATTTTCAGAAAGTACAACCACAGAGGGACCAGGTTTCCAGCAACCAAGCAAGGGCGTGCATGCAGCGTGTGAAGCTTCACTGTGGATGCTGTCAAGTAGATTAGAAGCAGGTGGAAGATTTATCTCTGCATACACAGACTGAGTTTCCTTCCAGAAATTTCAAGGGAAGTGTAGGAAAATGAATAATTTCTACGAGATGTGTATTTTGTGCTTGAGATCACTTCTTTCACATAAAGGACAATTATTTTTTTCCTTTTCCAAGAAATCAAACTTTTCTCTCTCTCTTCTTTCTTTCTTTCTTTCTTTCTTTCTTTCTTTCTTTCTTTCTTTCTTTCTTTCTTTCTTTCTTTCTTTCTTTCTTTCTTTCTTTCTTTCTTTCTTTCTTTCTTTCTTTCTTTCTTTCTTTCTTTCTTTCCTTTCTTTCTTTCTTTCTTTCTTTCTTTCTTTCTTTCTTTCTTTCTTTCTTTCTTTCTTTCTTTCTTTCTTTCTTTCTTTCTTTCTTTCTTTCTTTCTTTCTTTCTTTCTTTCTTTCTTTCTTTCTTTCTTTCTTTCTTTCTTTCTTTCTTTCTTTCTTTCTTTCTTTCTTTCTTTCTTTCTTTCTTTCTTTCTTTCTTTCTTTCTTTCTTTCTTTCTTTCTTTCTTTCTTTCTTTCTTTTCTTTCTTTCTTTCTTTTCTTTCTTTCTTTCTTTCTTTCTTTCTTTCTTTTCTTTCTTTTCTTTCTTTTCTTTCTTTCTTTCTTTCTTTCTTTCTTTCTTTCTTTCTTTCTTTCTTTCTTTCTTTCTTTCTTTCTTTCTTTCTTTCTTTCTTTCTTTCTTTCTTTCTTTCTTTCTTTCTTTCTTTCTTTCTTTCTTTCTTCTTCTTCTTCTTCTTTCTTCTTCTTCTTCTTCTTCTTCTTCTTTCTTCTTTCTTTCTTTCTTCTTTCTTCT